>JASSUY010016615.1:0-25773 GCA_032466535.1 Forpus xanthops | reverse complement strand
TCTGAGGAAGAAATTCTTTACTGTAAGGGTGTTGAGGCACTGGAATGGGTTGCCCATGGAAGTTGTGAATGCTCCATTGCTGGCAGTGTTCAGGGCTGGGTTGGACAGAGCCTTGTGTGGCATGGTTTAGTGGGAGGTGTCCCTGCCCCTGGCAGGGGGGTTGGAACTAGATGATCTTAAGGTTCTTTCCAACCCTAACTATTTTATGATTCTATGATTCTATTTAAATATTCATGAGGGCTATAAGAGCATTTTATTAGTGCTTCTGAATTTTTCTCATACCTTAGGTCAGCTCTGTTACACAAGAAAATTAAATCAGGTTTTATAATAATGGGAAACAGTCCAAACAATGTATTTTGCAGTGAGTGTATGGAAAATGTTTCAGGAATGCAAATGGTGACAAACATCTTTGCCACACCATCAGGCACTCAGAGTAATTCTATGAAGGCTAGCAGATGGCAAAAAGAGGCATCAATGGATCAGCATTTTTAAAAATATAGCCAAGTTGATAGATCTGAAATACAAAATGTGCACTGGCCCTGATAAGATGGCAAAGAGCCCAAGCATATAATATCACTGCTAGTATCTGTCTCTATTTCAGAGTGCAAAGGAAAAAAGAAACACATAAAAATAAAACCAGGAAATGATAAGGCCCCCCCATTTTTCCAGATTCTACAAGAAATCTTTCTTTCATCTGATTATACAGAGATGGTGGCTAGGAGAGATTAAAAAGTAGAATGATTATGAAAGGAAATAAATGAAGCACTACCTTGGTGTTCTAATGTGGAAAATGGTATATTACATTGTTAACACACTAATAAATAATTTCTGTTATGCAAGAAGCCATGCTTATTTTTCCCTCTCCACTAATATGTTTTCAGAATAGCAAGAAACAATATACCAAAATAGAGAACAAAAATAAAGAGAATGGTGTATAGAAGTGGCTGTATAAAATACACATAGGCATGTGGAAGTATAGTACGAAGTACCTCTACAGCACTGTGGCGATCAGAAATGCTATGACAATTTAAAAAGCGTGCTTTAGATTGCTCTAAATTAAGATTAAAATTTAATAATGGAGTTCAGGGGCTAAGTCAGTTGTCTAGGTGAAATAAATTCTTATAATATTGGGTTAATTACTTACACTTCCTTTTGCTGTAAAAGATTGTAACTGCATTTGTTTTGCTCAGTAATGTATCAGTCATAAAGAGTGACAGCAAGAAATCCTCACTTAGAAAACAGCCATGTATAGCTGGAAAATAGATTTTGGCCCAATTTTAGAACCTTAATTCAGGCTACTCATATGTGTCTCAGTGGGAGACATGAAATAGAACAATTGTAATGAAAACATTTAACTTGTGTCATTCATGAAACTATCAAGTTCCATTTCAGGCCATATTTCATGCCACTGTAAAATTGTTATAAAAAAACAGTTGCCTGCCTGCCAGTATGTCAAACCCTCATGTTTTTTCCTTGTGAGGACTTAGAGACACTTCCTCAGCTGTCATCTACTTCTCCCCAGGTAGCCAGAGTTCAGATGGAACCAAGGCAGAATTTCTGCTACCTCAGTTCCACCCACTATATTCACAGATTTCCTTGAAGGTTTAATTCCCAACTTCTCTGCTTGCTGTTTATTTAAAACACTAATTTGGGCCCCATATCAATTGAAGATACCAGACTTAACAAATTTTGGCCCGATGGGGTATGTCCACATGGCTCCTCACCAGTGAGGCATTGGCAGGAGTTCACCAAGGGAGAGGAGAGCCAGTCCCAGACTACCCCAGACCAGCTGCTCATTTGTTAACCATTTCAGGTCCACCCACCAAGGTGCGAAGGACTTAAAGGCTGAGTGTGAGGAGGGTTGCCCATCTTTCTGGGCTCCTAGCTGTTCTTTCCAGGAATTCCACCAATTTTCTGATGTGATCTGTGGGTTGACCCCTTGCTCAGGGTACCCCTCGCAGCAATGTTTTTCACCAAAGGTCATTCCTTTCTGTACCCTAAGTCTGTCCCACTCTGCCTCCGGGTAGCTCCAGATCTCAGCAGGGAGGCCAGATCGAACTGGGCTGGGGTTTGTGACTGACTGCCTGGCTCATTCTCTGAGGAGCTGTCTGAGGAGGCTGGGCTCTACCAGAGTGGCCATTGGTGCTCTCTGCAGCCCTCTCTTATAGTGTTTGTCCCCCCTCTGATAACTCAGACAGGCCTTTCGCTCCCACAGTGACCAGCTATTCTCTCTCCTGGGCTCTCCCATCCAGACCAAGAAGCCACTTGATCTGCTGCTCAAAACCACTCCTGGACACCAAAACCCACTTGCTTCTGAACAGTATTCGATCTCCCCCATCAGAGAGACTCCACAAATACTCCTGTCACATTTTGTCTGATCTACGCTAAAACTCCATTTGCAGTTCCCTGAACTCTGGTCCCACCCATGGTTTAGAGGTTCCCACCCTGAGATACATCTGCCTTTCAGTTTTGGGAGGGCCGCACATTCCCTTCCTCCACCTCCTCCACCCCTTTGGAACTCCTCTCATCAGAATCTCCCTGGATATCCCTGTCCCAGTCCTCTGGGTCTGTGCCCACAACACTGGGGTTTGATATTTTTGCTTTTGGCACCATAATTTAATTTTTTTTTGTTCCAATAAACACATTCTCTCTTTCTCTTTTCAATTTCTCTTTCAAAGAGCCCATCTCCAACTGCTTCTCCAAATCACTCCTTGCAAAACAGTTCTGCGCCAGTACTGAGCATATGACCAAGAGGCACGCATGGCCTCTACCACCTTCCCCACATCCTCAGTATTGTTCTATGCTCCCCAGGGCCACTCCTTGGTCAAACCACTTCTTCTTTTCCACTGTATACCTGGGTGAGGATGAGCGCATTTGTGCTTCTGTAACAATTCTATGGATGTCCTGCTGAGTACATCCACTTATATACCACAGAATCAGTAAATTGAGGCTAAATGAAATTCATTGTTCAAGCTCAATTTAAATCTCCTTTAATATCAACTGCAGTTCGTCAGTACTCTGCTGATTCTTAAAGTTCATGGCCCTGATCCAAAATGTGCAGTCAATCATCTAAAAGGGAGGGCTCTTGACCTCTAAGAGTTAAAGAGCAGGCCCATTACTCCCAGGGAGACCAACATAAAATGACTTCCCAGGGGCTCCACTGCTGCTTCAGTCGGATCTGAGCTGTGGTCAGAGATGGTTACATTGGCTCAGGACCAACCTTCATGCCCCTACCCCCGCTACCATGTAGGCAGGACAAGAGCTGTGCAGAGGAAAAACTCCTGGGCTCTGGTCCATGGGGGGAAGCGTTCATAGGCTTTGGTATGAGCAGGTGTACCTGCCACATATTTTCTCTGGAAATGGTCCTTGTAATACTGCACAAGTGATATTTGCCAATTCATTTGCACGTCTAGGTGTTTTCAATTTAAACAGTAAATGTTTTCCATCTTGATTGAACATTTTTCTTGTTATTTATTAATTTCTTTGGTAAAGTGGAATGACTATATTTATTTTTAATTCAAATAATGACTAAAAGTTATTATGTATTAGCTTTGAATTTCATGCTATGCTGAAAGGAATAGAAAATACTTTGCACTCTTAATTAAATATCTTTTACATTTATTTACCTGTCATTTTAACTGGATTAATACAATATTTCATATATTGGGTAGAATAGTTTTTTCTCACATATATTCAAGCTTAAAAGCAAAATTCTATTTTAAAATTCATGTAGAAAGGAGAGGATAAGACAAAATTTTGTCTTATTTCTTAAGCACAGGGAGGAGGAGGTCACAGGCAAGAAGCTCAGGGCTGTCCAGATAGATAACTATACAATGAATCATATTTAGGTGTTAGCTAGGAATCGTATAAATGAAATACAAGTAGTGTTTTCTAAGCAAAGCCCAAACACATTGATTTTCATTTTCTCAAGTATGACTATTTTTGAAGGCCTGCACATATTCCAGTTTGAAAAGAATGGTAGATATTTATTTGCATGTTTGCTTTCCTAGGTAGTTTCTCATGTTTATGGTAATGACCAAACCACATCTTCAGATGAACTATTTCAAAAGGAATTAATGTACATGGCAGGACCAATCATTTTTCTCTGGTCTGTGTGGATAAAAAAGCTGTTTATCCATGAAGCAAAGATGAAAAAATAATGGCAGAAGTATAGGCCTTGATCAGTGCCACCACTTTTGAAAAGAAATAAAAAATTGTTTCTCCAAGTCAACTATCCAGAAAGTTGACATACTTTACAACAGTAAAGTACTTCTTTACAGTATCTTCTTAACAGTCCACAGACTAACTCATTCATTGAAGAGAGACTTACGGTTTGATAAAGATTGGGTTTACTTTTTACTCTTTAAAGAAGTCTTAATATTATGGTTGGATAACTTTAACATACTGGAGTTGTCTTGAAAACTGTAAAGCAATTCAAGGACTGTGTAAATTCAAGTAGCTTTCACTACAGTGAAAGGATGAGAGGTAATGGATGTAACTAGAAGATGGGAAGTATTCAATAGATGTTCAAAATGTATATTGCATAGCCAAACAATGCCCAGGGAATAAATGGAATAAATGGAATCTTCCCCCTTGTACATAAAGCATAAAGCTCAGTTGTGTAGAATCATGAACAACCTGAGCTAACATGCAGATTAGACCCATTTTGGAGGGTATGGGTTTGGACTAGATGACATTCTGAGGTTCCTTTCAGCTGTAACTGTTTGAAAATACATTCCATAAATATTTAAAGAACAGAAATAGATTCTACTATCCTCAAAGGTCAGCGCTCTATTTTTTTTTCCCAGAAATGCTTTGCTACACTTCTGTAAATATAGAACTATATTTGCTTATGAATGTATTCACACACACAGAATACATATGTGCACTAAGAAAATAGTGTGGATGCCTTACCTGTATAGATACACACAAAAACTCAAAACTAATTACTTTTGAATTAATTACACAGTCTGTCATAATCACCCTCTCAGACCAGAATTTAAGGAAAGGAACAGTTTGCTTGTTAACTTTCATATCAACATTCTCAGTATTGTCTAAATGTTCTTATAGAAAATGAAGTGTGAATTCTCTGATATGCTTTTTTTAATGCTTATCTGAGTAACATCCAAACCTCATGAAATAGAAATGTAATCAACACCATCTACTTTGAGGAAGAACTATTTCTAAAAATTCAAATTTTTCCAGTTCTACACGCCTCCTCCTCTAAAATATGAGTTGTCATAATCTGTCTGCACCATTATTGTGGTCTGTCTGCATACCACTACATGACATAATTATCAAAAAGACTTATAATTATCAAAAAGAACAATCAAGAAAGAACTTTGCTCCTCAGAATTTGACAGAGTAATACACTGAATGAGCAGGAACAAGGACCAATGAGTTTACTAATGGCACAATTATTACGCTGAGTTTGGCTGGTACAGAGTTAAATATCTCCTTAGTAACTGGTACAGTTCTGTGTTTTGGCTTCAGTCTGAGAATAATGCTGATAACACACTTACTGTTGCACAGTAGCGCTTATCCTGCAAGGAGTTTTTAGTCTCATGTTCAGCCATTGAGGAGGCACACGAGAAGCTGGGAGGGAGCAGACAGGACACCTAACCCAAATTAGCCAAAGGGGTATTCCATATCACAGTACATCATGCCCAGTACATGAACTGTAGAAAGTGGGGACAGTTACCTGGAAGAGGCTGATTGCTGCTCAGGTCAGGTATCGGTCAGCGAGTACTGAGTAATTGTATTGTGTATCACTTGGTTTGGGTTTGGTTTGCTTCTCTCTCACACTTTCCCTTTAAGTTTTATGTTCTCCCCCCTTGTCAGTTCACTTATCATCATTATTATTACTAGTAGTAGTACTGTATTGTACTTTAGTTGCTAAACTGTTCTTATCTCAACCTGTTGAGTTCATATTGTGATTCTCCTCCCCATCCTGCCCAGGGGATAAAGGGGGAAAGGGAGGAAGTGTGAGAGAGAAGCTGCATGGTGCTGAGTTACCAGCTGGGTTTAAACCACAACAAATATACAAAACCATACTTACGGTTTATGGAAATAAAAGCCCATTTACCAAACTCCCTTTTTTCCCTGGGGTTGCAAAGACTCTGGATACTATTTAAAAACACTCCACCAGAGAAGAAATTCAGCAATGAAATTAAAATGAGTTCAACCATGAATTGATTAAATTTACTAGAATAAATGTACTCAATCATACCTTTAGAGCATATTTATTCAATGGACAATTGCCATTTATCAATGTGCTCTGGAGAAAAAAAAAAACCCTCTCATTTACTTAATGAGTTGCATGCTAGCTCAGCATCTTAAGGAAGGAATTTATCACAATATGTAAGTTTATTTCACAGCAGAGCACAGTACTCATAGGAAGCATGTTAATACTGTCTAGATTGTTACCATCTAGTGACTGTCACTATAAATATACACATCTTATGTTTATGGCCTATTCAGCAAAATGCAGTCTCCTTGACTGTGACCTGTGAGGAATCTTACAATTCTTCATTCAAAAACCTGACTGAGAAGCAGCACCCTCCAGAAAATGGGCTTGCTGAATGAGAGTGCCTTTTTCAGAAAAGCGATTATTTATGCCCCTTTCTGCCCCCAAAATTTTGAGTTCCATCATATACTGACATGCTCAACCTACTGAAATACAAACCCAAAGCATTTGCTAACTAAATACCCCTCTAGAATTAAGTGGATACATTAACCCTGATAACATTTTTATCATTAGAAGAGTGTTTACCATGCTCAAAGGAAAAAAAAAAGTATTTTGAGAGGAAAACATCTCAAACATACAAGTTAATAAACATTACAATACACATTCTTAAAATTGAATATAATTGATATCACCCTAACTAGGAAAGCAGATTAAAATAAACTATTCTGATAACAAGAGATTACTAAATCTTTCAGGTAATTTTTCAAACAGACTTTTTTTGATGAAGACTTCAAAATATATGACATCTTACTTGACGCCATTTTTGTCTGGTTTAGCAATCGTAAGCTTAATCACCATGTATAATGATGCCGTAACTAATTTGTACAGTGATTCATGGATGTCAAGTGCTGTTAAAAACCTACAAACATAGAATCATAGAATCATAGAATAGTTAGGGTTGGAAAGGACTTTAAGATCATCTAGTTCCAACCCCCCTGCTCTGGTGATCAACATGAAAACAGGAAAAAATGCAGTTTTTGGGTCAGCTATAAGCAAAATACATCTTATGTTTCATATGTCAGCACGCCTGTGTCCGTAGATGGATAGCCAGCCACAAGTATTTGCAGCTTGCAATCAGTGTTTTACCAGCAGATATACATTAACCTTGCATACTGTTAGTTATTTGGCAATCGGTTAGGTCATGGTAACATAGATTCAGATAGACATATCTTCAAGAATCTCTTGATTTAAAGACATATGTTATTTTCTACTTTTATTAATATCTCATCACACAGAAATAATAAATTTATTTCCTCTACTATTTTTTTCCTATAATAAAGGTATTTCAAGTTTCAATGTTTAATTCTTTCTGACTAAAAGTAGTTTAGCAAAATGTGTATATTTTAAGGCACTTTGTATTAAGCCATTCATCCTTACCATCACAAGTTGGGAGGGGGTGGCTCCACCAATGATTTTTTTCACATAGCAAAGGCTCCTCATGACTCAGCTTATAACCTGGATCACAACTAAATGACACAGTGGAACCTATAGAGAAGTCATGTCCGTAACGACGTCCATGCACTGGTATGCCAGGATCCAAGCAAGAGTATGTATTAACTGTTACACCTAGATTTAAAAAACAATGACAAATTGAAAAGTCAAATAAAGTTACAGGGTTTTTTATGATTATTAGTTTAATTAATTCACTGTGCTATTAGTGAGGGTGAAGGCTTCATTATGACACATTTTCAGTGAATTAACCTTGCACTCTATTCCTCTGTGTCACCATTATAAGATGTTGCCGATAATGAATTGCATCCTGCCACTGTTGCAGAGAAAAACATCACATAATTTACAGGATACTTAGTTTGATCCTATCTCAGTAACATTAAGTGATTTTGTCCTTGACACTGATGTCAAAGACTTTGATGATCGCAGAAGATTCTGATTTACAGCCTCTTTTTCCTGATCAAACTTTGTTATCCTAGCTAAACTGTTTTCTCTTTCTTATGAAGTTTATCCTTGAAATATTTACATTGATCAATTATTTACATAAAAAAATTTCTCAAATCCAATGTTATTTGAAATATGAGACATTGAGAAGATAAAGGAATAGGAGAAAAGAGTAAAGAGTATTTGACTTGATAAGAATTTTAATGTGTGATAAAAAATTAAGCTCTTTAGATTTTTTTTTCCTAGTGAGTTTAACTTAATTGTAAAAGAGTCAGAGAAAAATAAAGAAAGAAACAAAAATTCTGGGAATATTACTGAAGCTAGCAAATTAGAAGTAGTGTTCAGTGTAACAATTCTTATATTCCTCTTATTCTGACAAAAAAGTCATAAATTATCCTTCCTCACAGATAAATTCAGTGTGGAAAGAAATAATTATCATAGAAAATAAGAACGTATAAAAAACTTCAACATTCAATAGGATATTTTAAAATAAAAATGCTGAGTAGAGGACCATTAATAGCTACTGTTTTCTAGAAATGGGAGATCAGAATTGGACTGAACTGGAAGACAATGAACCAGTAAGAATTAAACAAAAAATATATGCAGAACAAATCACATAAAAATGTTGATATGGTCCTAAAAAATACCATAATCTAACAATTCTGCAGCTTGATTTTCATTTCATTAGTGTAAACTACATTTCCCATTGCCTTCAGGTAGAGCTTCAGGTGCATCAATCAGGACAGTAATTCAGTTATTTGTTTAGATTTTCATAATCTGTCTGATACTGCCCAGTTTTACTCATGCAAAAGAATGTATTGTATAGAAGACAAGAATAACAAGACATAAAAGCAACATCCAGAAGAAAGACATTTGCTTCCCATTCCTACCTACCTTCTGATTATTAAATCATGGATCAAAACGGCAATGATATTAAATTCTTAGTGAAATTACTGGTCATGCCTTTTGCAGTTTAACATCACTAAATCTTTGTCTGAAGACTAACATGAATTTACCAAGACAACAACTGTGCACCTTTAGTTATTTATGACTGGGATAGGCATTGACGGGGAAATCAAATAATACAATTCAGAATGACCTACTTTCATAGTGAATCTTGAATCCATTGTTAGAACGACTGTTGTCAGTTGTAAATAGAAGATAAATGAAATTGCTACTGCTAAACAGGAATTGTGGGACCTGTGTACCATTGTAAGATCCCAAGAGTGGAGATAATAAATTTGGCCCATCATGAACTTCTAAAACATCATAATTGAGTTCTGTCTGAAATCTGGAATTGAGGAAAAACACAGAGACACAAATATAAGGACCAGTTGAAACAAATTCTGTAAACCCATGCAAAGTAAGCAATACTTTTAAACCACGATTCTTTCCTGAATATATTAATTATTCCTCTACATATTTATTTTACTATATATATATAATGGCATTAATAATCCTATAAAATAATACAATAATGAAATTTTAGGTTAATGCCTTAGAAAGATGAGAAATAATTTTAAATTCCTTGAACTGTTTTGTACTGCAGGAAACAAAAGCGAGACATGTTTTGTTAGGAAAGGCTGACATTACTTGCATATACTATTTTGTAATAGAAAATTATTTTTCTTTTTGAAAAAAGTAAAATATTTAGAGCATTCATTGATGCATTCTTTTATCATAACCTTTCCATATAGCACAAATATCATCACGTTACTTTATATTATATTTAAGAGTGCCTACTCTTAAAATCATCCGTAAGCAGGGATAGAAGTCCTTAAGTCTGCTCTATGACTCCAGTGCCTTTGTGCCACTTGAGGCTTAATCCAAAGTAGTGGGAAAAGTTACAGGAAAAAAAAAAAAAAAACTATTCAGAAAACCCTATAAAGCAAAACGGCTATTTAGAGACAGCATATGTGCTGTCTGTTTCAAGTAAAAGCTAAGTGTGACAGTGCCTCTTATTATCTCCTTACTTGTCTTGTTTTAGATGGTATCAGCAATCCTAAACACCTGTTTGGTATTTGTGGCTTCTTTCTTTCTTGCTATGACAAATCTTTTATCAGTCATACTGCTTTAATGGACTCTCTGATGGATTACTGAAAAACCCTTTCAGAATTAAGAACGAACAATTAACAGCAGGATCCTACAAGGAGCCTACAGCTATTCCTAATTCTCTCTCTGATTCATTTAGATGCCTAATTCGGCTTTGTGAAATCCATTCAAGGAACTGCATGACTAATGATCTGTGATAGTCTGTATTTCAGTATTTATGTTCCATGAGCCTGAGCCTAATGATCTAAAGGAGTCTGGTGAAATCCAAGAAGCCAAATTAAACCTCCAAAACATGTTTTCTTCTATTTATGTCCCACTTCTACGAAATAACACCAAAATAAAGGAGTTACTGAAAAGAAATAGGATAAACCTAGAAGAAGAGATGAAGTGTTTCTTTTTTTCTTTCTAGTTCCTACATGAACCAACAATGTTATGTTGCTAGAAAGCTACAAGGCTTTCCAGTACTTGTTTTTTTTTTTGCACTAATCCATACAAAACAGAATCAGTATTGGAAACAGATTGTTTAATCTTGCTCTGCTTTCTTAGTTCCCTTATCAAAAGCATACTTGGGACAGAAAGTGTAAAAAGGCATTGACTCCACAAATGCGAAGAAACTATTAAACCAGTCAAGGTATGATGAAATGAAGTTGAGTCTCCAAAGTCATAGCAGAAATCCTCTTGTTACTTAAAGACTACATACAATACCACAAATAACAGCAAAAAAAGGAGATTGGAAAAGAAGAAAAAAAAAAAAAAAGGTCATTTTTTTAGTGAGATGCACTGAAGGAAATTTGAAGGGGTGATTATGTACCTGAATCTGGCTCAGAAAAATTATCAATATATATTTACTTTATAATGCTAATGCTTATATATTTTTTCTTGAATATTTTCATCTTGATGCTCAACTTACCTATTACCTGCTGATTCCCTGGTGTGAGAGAACAGTAAGGATCTATAGGAAACTGAATAAAAATACTTTGTGCTCATGTAAGACTACTCCAGTGTTCTTTCCTACTTAACTAGCCATCTTAAATTAACCTGGGTGACTTTATTGCTATGTTAGGTCTATTCTTATGGTGGACTCAAAAAAAAGTCATTCAAGCAGAAAGGAGTGAAACAAGCTTTAATACAGGAGGTGACACCTGTTTTTTAATCTTATTTGAACAGAAAAAGCTGCTTTAATACTTACAACATGCATCTTTTTTTTCTAAGAGACAGCCTATCAACTCAGTGCAGTGTCAGGATATAAGTAGAATATCCTGCTGCGCAGTGTATACTCATTAGTCAAATGTGGCTAGTACTCCAATCAGTAGTTTGCTGATTAAGATCACTAGCATTTAAATACTCATAATTAGGCTTCATGATAAACATTTCATTACAATGAAGAATAGCACCTGTATTTCTCACTTCTGTCACTTCAATTCAGTCTAAGAAGCTACTGATTTGTAACAAAAATCAATGAGATTATCATAGCTACAAAAGGAATAAATCCTTTAAAGTATGCATGCCTGATCATAATGCAGAACTTGAAAAAGTTATTATGAAACCTCTGAAAGCGCTCTGTAGAAAATATGTGTTAGTAAGACCTGTTCCCTTCCTCTTAGAAAATCCAAAAAGAAAGAATGTAAAGATTCTAGACATGTACTGTAAATATTTTACTCTCACTGGGAAATTAAAAATCTTTCAAATAACTACACATATTGTGGAAGTCAAGAAAAGCTAGAAAAAAAACAGTTTCTCTTTGTTTTTTTTTAGGACAATGGTTAAATGTAAAGAACTAGGCAAAATATGACAGGTTGCTTTTAATCATATAAGAAAGCCCTTTGGCTAAAGTATATATTTCAAAAAAATTAAACTCCTGTCTTCAGAAAGTCCAGCAGAAGATTTACAAACAGAAGGAGCAGAATAAGGATAGTCAGAATGAGGGTAAAAAAGAAGTCAATATGCCTCAGAATGTAAATTTTAATTACGTGAAAAAATATTATTTTTAATAATACAGACTAAACATTAGCAGTTTACAAAAGGCTTTCTTTCAGTATACAAGAAAGATGTTTTTCATTATTTGGTTTATGTCATAACTTTTGCTTTACATCCAAACATCTAATTATATTTTTGCGGACTTCTATACATGTTTTTTTTTACATGTACTCCTGCACTGAAACAAATAAGCATATGCACACCTATATATAAAGGGCTTCTCTAGACTGATGCATCTGAGCAATATGCATATCAATCTAATTTTTAGCAAGTGACAAGAGTCAAAAATAAGCAGCAATGGAAAAAGAAGTATTCTAATGTCATAATGAGACTAGGTTATAGGGAGGGCAGGAGCTTTCACTGTGATCTGAAGAGACCACATCTTGTTCTTATTGCTCTTACCTACAAGAGTAATGGAAGTCGAGCAATTTTATGACAAGGTGGTAATGCATTACAAACAAAAAATTGTACACAAAAACCTGTCAGATAAAATAAAACTCAGGTGCAAAGGAAGAAATACCAGCTGGCACAGTGTTCTGCTAATACACAGGTAAATAATTTTCACTTTGAAATAACTGTCCACATCAACTGTATAGCTGAAAACAAAATACTGAATGAAAAAAAAAAAAAATTTCAAATTAAATCTCCTTTTTCAAAATCTTGAGTTAAAGAAAGTGCCAAGATTTTGATTTTTAATTCTGATTTACAAGTCAGTAGAGAAAACTAACAATTTGTTTTAATTTTTATATGAGTTTGATTAATTTCTGTAAAAGGGAGTTACTTCTCATTTGTATTTTAATTTGCAGAAATCTGCTAAAGCTTCCTTTTTAAACTTATGTTCAACACTAGTTATTTTAGAAACTAGCTTTCATTACCTGTTAAGGGTAGGAAATACCATTGAAATATCCCTGTTGCTTGTGCTCTGTATATAGTGTCATGTGAACACTTTTTTATAGTGTTGTAGTACTAGAAAAAAGTGTTAAACAATCTTACCATCATGAGAATTTTTTCCGTATGAGAAGATAGTAATATCATACACTGCTGAAAACAACTTCTGAATTATATTAAGTGGTATCTTCTACTTTAAGTGTGACCAGGAAAGTCAAAATATACTGCATAAACACTAACTGAAAGTACTTGATTGGTAATTGTGCACTATAACTTTGGTTATCAAAAGCCCTTTTTGTTAATGGGATCATCATAAAACTTTATTAATATTCATAACTATAAAGAATCTAAAACATCCTTGAAAATACATAGAACATAGCATTTTTCTAATTAACACTTTCTGTTTTGTTTTTTCATAAAGAGCTTAAATGTCTTGCCACCATGAGACATTTAAGTTCCTCCGCACACTACAATTCTTGGAATCAGGAAGGGTCCCAAGTAAAAGCCAGTTATTGCAGGAAAAGTAGAATCCTGCAGTAATTTGGGGAAACTGGCATTCCATCCTGAGAGCACACAGTCCTTTCACAAGAAAACGTCAGCTGATTTGATAATTAAATGCTGGATAAAAATATGAATGCATTCAATTCAGTTTTCACAGTTGATTCAGATTTTCAGATTTGAAGATTTCATGGGTTTTAGAGTAAAAAAAAAAAAAAACAAAAAAAAAACCTTCCTAAATATAATTCATATAATTCATCATAGAAATATGGTTACAAGCAAATGAAACATGCTAATCTTTAAAAGCAAACAGAATTTTTTACTGGGTCAAACAGGCTTAAATATATGCAAGAGGGCATGAATTTCAAAATATTTTCAATGCATCAAATTAGAAATTACAATGAAGATAAAATTTGTGCTCTGAAGACACTGAAGGTCTTTTGGAAAATCCTACCTGATAATTATTTGATTTTAGAGTGCAAATGAATGTTTTGACAAAGCAAATAAACTTCTGCTTCTGGGTAAATACTGAAAAATATTAAATAAGAAAAACATTAGCCAAGACCTTTCAAATGTAATTTTGATAGAGTGTCCTGGTTCAGCTTCTATCACCCACTCACAATTCAAGGAATCTTTGTAATACCCTGGCCAGCCTGGTGAAAGGATTACTCCACTGGGAGATGAAAAATGCCCACCGCACGGAGCTAAAAATGAAACAAAGAAAAAGGTATAAGAAAACACACTTACATGTAATACACAATTATCACTTTCAATATAGTACATCTATAAGAAACAAATTAAAAAAAATAAAGGTGCAGGAAGATGCAAGAAAGCTTCAAAGCTGACAGACTGTGGGGTTCAGGAGTAGATGGAGACACCTGAATTAAAACCTTAAACAGACAAACTGTTCAATCAAGTTTTTGCTACTGTATTCTTCAAGGTGCGACCTGAACAACAAAACACAGTATTCAAAAAGTGACATTATTTCTGCTTGTAATTGTGAACAGAGATATTTTAAAAACTTGCAAAATTTCAGCTATCAAGCTAGAAACTAGTGAAACTTTATTTTAACTTTAATATAACTCCACTGTCATACCACATATATTTAGCTTGTCAAGTTGGCAGTTCAAATTCCTAATTCATGAAAAAGACATACTTACCATTTCTACAAGATTACTTGGTATTTTTTAAGCATTTGGCAAATATATTTTTAATACTGTAAAAATATAAATCTGCAAGCAGAATTACTAGAACTACATGCAGTTTTAACTCTGAGATAGTGAGTAAATGTAAGCTGGAAAAACTATGCTAAAATATAATTGGAACCAAATTGTGGGTAATCATATTTTAAGTTTTTCAGTGGCTTAATGACACATTAATAATCAGGAATAATCTCCACAGCTGTAGATATTGCAGTGATGAAAAGCATTTCTTTGAGAATAATTCTTAAACAGTTGAACAAAATCAGGTACAGAGTGAGGCAAGTTTCCATTAGCTAATCAGTGTCAAGACGGTTACAGGGCAAAAAGGGATTCTTGAAAGTAATCATGTTTGACTGATGCTGATTTTGGCTCTGGAAATTGCTAGTCTTGCTTCCTACTGACAGGAAGAGCAAGAACCGTAAGACCAACACTGCTAAAGGACAGAACTTTTTTAGGTTTAAGTCTTGCAAAGCTCTGTGCAGGTTTCGATTTCATGTATGAATGCAAACCCACTACAGCTGATGGATCTATATGTGTATGTAAAGTCAAGTGAACATGTCATCAGGCTTTTGTAAGATCATCTTCTCCTCAGTGATATGGATGATTAAAGAAAAGACCATAGTAGAGCTTGGTGTGTTTTTGTTTATTTTATTTCAGTAGGAGATTGATATCCCTTAAGTAAATTAAATCACAGAATTATCTTGAATTCTAGGCATCTATGAAATGCAATAATTCTATCACTGGAAGTATTAACATTTTAAAACCAAGAAACAAATAATGTTTTTGTAGCAATTTAAAATGTCTAGGTCATCTTATAATTTAATGAATTCTCAGTACGGTAAATTGAACATATATTTTTCAGCACAAGCATAAACATCCTCAAAAGACCATATCTGTGTATCTTTCCAGACATGTATTATGAATATATATATATGAATATACTAAACATACATATATAGGCAAACATACAAGTCTCCTTGATCCACAGGAGACAAGACAAAAAAGCAATTAATCTCAGAATATACTTTCCTCTAGAAGATTAAAATACATTTTCCTTGAGGTACAATGTCAAATTACTAATTGCAAATACGTATTTCTGGGGAAAAATAATTTGTGAAATATTTGACTCAAAACTAAACTTTTCCAATGACTGAAGTTCTTGCAAACTGCTGTCCTTTAGTGAACCCAGCTACTTCAGTAAAAATGGTTTAAAGTATGAACATTTAGTAAGTAGTTTTTTAAAATTATTATTACTTATTTTATATTAACTACAATGAACTACCTAGAATCTGAAGTACAGAAGAGGCAGTTAGGAGTATTACTATAAAAAAAGCTTTTTCACAGTTGCTCTAACTTGCATGAATAAGTATTACTTGCAACCTTATGAAGAGACCTAATAGAGCTTTCTTTGATGAAAATAAATATGAGAAGCACCTATTAAGCTGTTAAGCCTTTTCAAAAGGAAAAGAAAAATATAATTGTGTTAGCTGATTTTCACTACCATAACTGCATAAATATGTAAAGCTTTATTTAGCATAGTGGATTATACTTTAGAACCTATGAAATGCAAACTGTGTTATTTAATCTCTGCAACAAAGATGTTTTTCATGATAGTCAACAAAGCAGTATGTAAGACAAAAGCATTACATAGAGCATGTACTGGTGACCCCATCTGTGTATGATCAGCAATCTACAATTTATCTTCAGGAAAATGAAACCTGCAGAATGTGTTAAGTATTCAATTCAAACTTTACATTAAAACTTTCTTCTGTTCCCAAAATTCTATTTTTACCAGACCTGTTTATATGTCTACATATATTTCAGTGCCTTGCACAAGCAGGCAGAAGCAAAATATATCTCTTCTCCAAAATGTCAGCCATGAGAAGTAGGTAGCAACTTTTCTGGACAGTTCTAGATCATATAAAGCAACAAGTAAAACTGAACCATCTACATTACTTTTTTTTCCATTACCATCTGATATGTGGTACAGATGTTCACTGGTGCAACCTGGGTGAGAACAAAGATTTGTCATGGGCTGAGCAGCAGTAGTCATTTTTCTCTTTCTTAGTAGCTGGTGCACCACTGTGTTTTTTTATTTTCTGCTTGGGAACAGAGTTGATCACACCAGTGTTTATAGTTATGGCTTAGAATGCTTAGGCTGACCAAGGCCTTTCTGAGTTTCATGCTCTGCCAGGGAGGAGGGGAAGCCGGGAGGAAGCAGAGACAGGACACTTGATCCAAACTGACCAAAGAAGTGTTCCATACCACAGCACGTCATGGCCAGGATGTAGAATGGAGGGCAGAGACCCGGAAGGGTGAGGGGGTGTGCACTGTGTGGTCGGGGTTGGTATCAGGTGACAGGGTGACAGGGGGCACTGCTTGGTCAGGCTGGGTGGAAATTAGTTGGTGAGCTGTTTATTCTTTCCTTGTTTTTGCCTTGTCATTATTATTACTGGTGGTAGCAGTAGTGATTTGTGTTATACCTTAGTTACTAAACTGTTATCTCAACCTGTGGGAGTTGCATTCTTTCTATTCTCCTCCCCATCCCCCCAGGACTGGGGAAGAAAAAGGGAGGAGTGAGTGAGAGAACTGTTTGAGGGCCTCAAACCATGACAATTTGTCAGGAGTTCTCAACAATATAGTATCAAACACTGGATATCCTTTACAGCAGATAAAATCCTAGTAAGACTACTGAGTTTTCCTGTGTTATAGAAAGAAGAATTGAATTAACTGGATAAGTGGGCTTTCCAGGTGTAGTTTAAGAAGTTTATCAAGCAATAGTCTTATATCTCATTTAAACTCCTCATTGAGAAGATGATGTTTTTCAGGGTATTTAAAACATTTATTCTTTTACAGTTCTATTTCCCAAAAATGTTCTGGCCATACCAATTCCACTCCTGGAGTGAGGGCACAATAGGCTGGACAGCAGAACTTTTTAACACTACTGTGATGTAAAAAGTATCACTGATTAAATGGTAAGCTGCAAACTGCAGTAGAATGTGCTAGGGTAGGGTGCACTGGCGTTGAATAAACAGACACATTATGAAACTAAGGATCTTTGTCACCTTAACCTTTTCTCTTGCATGTGGCATGGATATGTACCAACAGTAGAATTTGTTTATCTACAAAAATAGAGAAAAATATGAACTTCAGCATATATATTACGTATTTATGAATATGAACTTTGTTATACATGACAATCATGTAGGCCTCATAGTAACTTACAGACACTAGGAATATACAATTTCTCCTGTTAGAAGTATGCATAAGTACTTAGTTGATTCTGATGAATACTGGTATAAATACTTTAGTCTATGGAACTATAAATGCATGACAGAGTTAATGATATCACAAACTTTGCTTAATTGTTAATTAAGGATTTCATTCAGTTCAAGTCCAGAGAGTTTGTGGGTCAGAGTTAAAGGGGGAGCAGTGTTGGGAGACATTATTGTGAGGATCTGTTACAGACTGCCTGACCAAGATGACTCTGTGGATGAAGCACTCTAGAGACAGACAGGAACAGCCTCAATCTTACAGGCCATTGTTCTCATGGGGGACTTCAACTACCCTGATTCCAGTCTCCATCATCTTTGAAAAATCATGGTAAACTTCCCGACTAATGGAAAAAGGGAAATATAACCCCCATTTTCATGAAGGGGAAGATGGATGAGCCAGAGAACTACAGTCCAGTCAGCCTCACCTCTGTGCCTGGAAAAATCTTGGAGCATATTCTCCTGGAAGGCATCCTAAGGCACATGAAATACAACAAGGTGCATGGTGACAGCCAGCATGGCTTCACTAGGGGGAAATCCTGCCTGACCCATGTGGTGGCCTTCTATGATGGGGATATGAAACTGATGTTCACGGGTAGAGCAGTTGATGTCATCTACATGGACTTGTGCAAAGCGTTTAACACTGTCTCACATGACATCCTTGTCTCTAAGTTGGAGAGGCATCAATTTGATAGGTGGACCACTCGGTTGATAAAGAACTGGCTGGATGCCCGCACGCAAAGAGTTGTGCTGAATGGCTCAACGTCCAGCTGGAGACCACTGATGAGTGGTGTCGTTCAGGGATCGGTGTTGGGACTGGCCTTGTTCAACATCTTTGTCAGAGACATGGACAGTGGGATTGAGTGTGCCCTCAGCAAGTTTGCTGATGACACCAAGCTGTGTGGCTCGGTTGATACATTGGAGGGAAGGAATGCCATCCAGAGGGACCTTGACAAGCTTATGAGGTGGGCTGATGCCACCCTCATGAAGTTTAACCATGCCATGTGAAAGGTCCTTCACCTGGGTGAGAGCAATCCCAGGCACAGCTACAGGTTGGGCAGAGATGAGATTCAGAGCAGCCCTGCAAAGAAGTACTTGGGGGTGTTGGTTGGTGAGAAAATGAACATGAGACGGCAGTGAGCTCCTGCAGCCCAGAAAGCCAACCATGTCCTGGGCTGCATCAAAAGGAGTGTGACCATCAGATCAAGGGAGGTGATCCTGCCCCTCTACTCTGCTCTTGTGAGACCTCACTTGGAATATTGTGTGCAGTTCTGGTGTCCTCATTAGAAAAAGGACATGGAAGTGTTGGAAGAAGTGCAGAGGAGGGCCACGAGGATGATCAGGGGACTGGAGTACTTCCTGTATGAAGATAGGCTGAATAAGTTGGGGCTGTTCAGCCTGGAGAAGGCTGTGTGGAAACCTCATAGCAGCCTTCCAATAATTGAAGGGGGCCTATAGGGATGCTGGGGAGGGACACTTCATGAGAAACTGTACTGAGAAGAGAAGGGGCAACAGGTTGAAACTTAAACTGGGGAAGTTTAGATTGGATATGAGAAAAAAATTCTTTACTGTAAGGGTGTTGAGGCAGTGGAATGGGTTGCCCAGGTAAGTTGTGAATGCTCCATCGCTGGCAGTGTTCAAAGGCAGGGTTAGACATAGCCTTGTGTGGCATGTTTTAGTGGGAGGTGTCCCTGCCCATAGCAGGGGAGTTGGAACTAGATGTTCTTAAGGTCCTTTCCAACCCTAACTATTCTATGATTCTATGGTGAGGCACTGGAATGGGTTGCCAGAGAAGTTGTGAATGCTCCATCAGTGGCAGGGCTCAAGGCCAGCTTGGACAGAGCCTCAGATGGCATGGTTTAGTGTGAGGTGTTCCTGCCCATGGCAGGGCAGTTGGAACTAGATGATATTAAGGGCCTTTCCAGCCCTAAGTATTCTATGATTCTATGATTCCAAATTAGATTTTGTGAGCTTCTGAGAATCTGAAATCTCAGGCACTAAACACATTTTCAAAAGGAAATTCTTAAAGGTTTTTTTTTTTTGAACCTCTTTGTTTGGTTTAGGTTTATTACACTTTTCTAATTGAATTTGTAAAATGATCCTAGACTTCACAAGGCCTTAAAGTTCATACACAGATGATGTAATCAAGATAGAATTTTCCCCCTGAATTTAATTTTCTAAGGTGAAGGATGAGTTTTCATTGTTTTGCTTTTTTTGCCAGTCTCAATTGAAACATAGACATATTTACTAACATGACAACCATCTATATGTAAACAAACGTTTTTATTTTTGCTTAAGTTTTTCTTTTATTGTTGAATAAAGCATCTTAGTGAAGCACTGGATTTATACACCAAATGTATCTATTTTATAACTATCTAAATACAACAATTGTATTATTTGCAACAAGCAAAAACTTATGGCTTGTTACAAGGACACATCAATATTCACTTACAACACAAATGAGAACTGTCAGGAGACATTCTGAAGATGACGATAGATTAAAAGCAGTCCTGCAGAGAAGGACTGGGGAATACTGGTAGATGAAAAACTGAATATAGATGATCTTAAGATTCTTTCCAACCGGAACTCTTCTAGGAATCTATGAGCTGCCAATGTATGCTTGCAGTCAAGAAGGCTAATCATATCCTGGGCTGTGCAAACACCAGCTCAGCCAGCAGTTTATGGGAGATGATTTTTCACCTCTGCTCTGGTCTTATGACAGCCTGCCCACATTACAACACCCATCTATGGAATCCCCAGCACAAGGAGATCAGGGATCTGTTAGGGGAGATTGTGGGGGCCATAGAAATTGTCAGAGATAGAACATGTCTCCTGTGCTTAAAGGCTGAAGGAGCTGGGCTTGTTCTGTACGAGAAAATCAAGTTCTAGGGAGACTTTATTGTCTCAATATTTAAAGGCAGCTTGGAAGAAAGGGGGGCTTTTCATAAAGGCCTTGTAGTGATAAGAAAAGGAATAACAGTTTTAAACTAAACCAGCATAGATTTACACTGGATATGAGGAAGACATTTTTTAAGATGAGGGTGGTAAGGTACTGGAACAAGTGGCCTAGAAGCTGAGGATGCCCCATGCCTGAAAGAGCTTAATGGAAGCTTGGACAGGACTTTGAGGAACCTGATTTTGTGGAAAATGTCTCTGTCTACAGCAGGGAGATTGAACTAGATGGTATTTTAAGGTCCCTTCCAAACCAAAGTATTCTATGAGTCTATGAGGAAATAATACTATTGCTGCAAAGATGGTGTGATGGAAATTACTACTGCATGCAGATTTAATATAGACTTGATCCAGTTTCCAGTGAAAACAAGGGATAGCCTTAATCTAATTTAACTATGAATTGGTGAGGGACTTGTTCACTAACGGGGGGAAAGAAGGATGGAAAGTGAATTCTGCTCCAGTAGTATTTTGCATGTTTAAAGACAAAATAGCCTACTTTGTAGCAACAAAAAAGGTTTCTAAAAGCTATAAAAACTTCAGAATTCAATATGCTGCAAACATTTGTAAATATGCAGATTTATGCTTTTTTTTTTTTTACTTAGTGATTTCTTTTCAGTGTTTCCTATTACTTTAAAGTCACTATTTACATACTAAATTCAGCAAACATTACAAGTCAAACAATAAGGTATTTAAACTCATATTCATCTCAGCAATCAGATTAGCTCTCCAGTATTCATCATCGTTCCATTTTATTGTGTATAACCACTTATACATATTCATAATACATATGGAGCATATAATCTAGAAAATATATCACTAAGAATAGGAATACCAGATGGCCTTATTCTGAGCCAGTATACTACCGTAGCTGGGATACAGGGTTGCTAAACTTGTACAGAGGTCCGTTTTCTCACAAAACTGTTGAATATTGTATTTGGAATACAAAAAAGTAACTTACAAAAATACTTTTATGGATAGTACATTAAAAATAATTCTAATTTTAAGATTGACTAAATTCAGAGCAATTTCTCTGTTAGGGATCTGACAAAAATAGTGTTTTGCTGGTTTGGGTTTTTTTTGAAAGATCTTTATTTTTTTCCTCATGATTATGGTTCTTCCTGACTCCTGCAATGCAAGGTTCAACAGATTTTTTTTATTTGACCTTCACCATCATATGCTGATTTCCGAGACCCAGGAGTCCTTGCCTTCAGAATGGCTGGGTGACTGGGCTTATATTAAGAGCCAAGGTTTTAAAAAACAAAACCCTCCAGTCATCTTTCAAAAGACTGTTTCCTTGATCTTTTTTACATTGATATTCAGCCCCTGTTTTTCCCCTTTAGGTGAAGGGATCATAAAATATTGACAATTAATGAAGCAAAGATTATATTTTTTATACTTATTAGCATAAAGAACTCCAAGGAAATATGCATAACACTGTTTTAGAGGTTGTGATGTATGGAATTATGTAATTTCTATAAATAGGAAGATGAATTGCTGTAAGAATCTTCTCTAGCCTAGGTGTCACTGTGGATAAAAGAAGCAGAAACACTGCAATAGTTTCCTGAAACCTGTCAAATTATTTTACATACCAAAGCCAAAGACCTAAAAAGAGATCATCTTCTTTCTAATCCAATATTCTATCAGCAATCTTCACTGAGCACGCAAATGATTTTAAATTATTCATCTGTCTGAAGCAGGAAGTCAAAAGCTTTATTTTGAAGAAAATCTTCTAAATGAAACTGGGTGAAAAAAAAAAACCAACAAAGCAGACTTCTTGACTCCTTAAGAACCCCAAGTGACAAGATGAACAAGAGATTTAAATATTAAACAACAGAAACCAATATAAAAAAATAAGATTCACTGAAAAGAGAAGGATGCTCTTATTGTCTTATTCTCTGCTATTTATTTCTCCAAGAACAAGGCAAATCATGATAATTGGACTGTAATTCAAAAATACAGAGATGAATATTACTGGTGTATTACTAGCACTGAAGCTCATTGCTTTAAGCAGTTTCCCAAATAGGACAAATACATGCTTTAAAAAGTACAAAAAATACATAAATAAATAAAAGGTAGGAGTGATTCTTTCAAGTGTAAAATGTATTTGGGAAATTGTAGTTCCATCCGTGCTAAATGAGAGCTATCTGAATATACGAATAGTGCAAAACTATTCCCATTCCAGTTCTAATAAGTTCCCTAGATGAGCCTTCATTGTTACAGAGGTTATAAAGGAGTGTTCACATCACTGATGTTTATACCTATTTTTTTTGTATTTTTCTTCTGTCCTTGCAACAGCTGTAAAAAAATTCATTCCTGCAGACAGGCTTTTAACACCAGCTCATGCCTTACTAGAATTCCTTTATTAAGGACTATGTTTTGCAGGAGTTTTGTGCCATCTGCTTCAAAAAATCTGAACTTCATTTTATGACAACTTAAAAGATCTGACGTCAATTCTGAATTAGAAAGAAGTATTGCACGTACCTCCACATTTAGGAATAGGTCCACTCCACATTACTTTTCCATCTAGTAGCATGCAAGTAATTGTTTCAGTTCCTTGTGTTTTAATAAATCCTTCTTCACATATAACTGAAATCGAGCTCCCCAGCTGAAAGTTGTCACCAAAACGTCGAGCGTTGATTGGAACTCCAGGATCAGGGCACTCATTATGTCCAAATGCTTTTCAACAGAGGAAAAAAAAAGGAATGGGCAGGGGAATACTGTGATAATTCTTGCAAGTAAAATAACATTTTTAGAATCTTATACTGCTAGTAAAAACAAACAATTTATATTAAGAAACAGTAAGAAACAAAAGCCTGGCCAACAGCAGAAAATGTATAAAAAAATGCTTAAAATATTATGAAGTTATACCAGGATGAATCTTAGTTTGTAAAGCTATGTGCTGGCAGATTTCAGCGACGGCTAAGTTCTCCTTTTCAACAGGTGAACAAACATGCTCATCTTCCTAACAGACATGAACAAAGTCATATGTACAACCTTAAAATATGTGCGTTAATTGTATTTTGATGTTTCATTTATTAACACTGCACATAAATCTTAGATTTTTAAAAAATTTAAGGTGGATTTTTCAGTGAGAACAAATATTAGAAGCACAATATTCACCTTCCTCAGATGTAATGATTGAAAATTAAATCTTCATAAATATGTTTACATATTGAAACAACAAAAAGGACTATTTCCTAAAAAGATGATTTTCACAATATTTTTCTGACATTTTACTAATGTGTCTGCCACACAAAACACATCCAAACTCCCTGTAAAATTTAACTTTGCAAACAAATTTCTCAGAAGTTGCATTACAAAAGTATTAAGACTCATAAGAGACAAGAGAAAGCATTCATTTTTTGACATTTTGACTTTGGAAATGCCGCATGTATTAGAAATGAAAATAGTGCTTTCACTGAATAGTTGAATACCATTTGAGGATAGCATTAAAAAATGATGCAATCCCACATTTTTTCATAGAGGTTACAATAATGTTTTCAAAACTTTACACACAGTCATCATGTTTAGTGAGGGCATTGATTGTCTATTTTTCTTCCTACCTTCAGGCAACATATAGATTTTCAATATTGTTATCTGTAAATGTAGATAAATTGTGACTCAAGGTATAGCTTGCTTGTGTATGACATCAGTTTAAGTTTGCAAAATCAATTCATTGCTCTATATTTCAGCTCCAGAACTGAGAGTTGTAGCTGCTACTGCTGCTCCGATGAAAGCAGTTGAACTGTATAAGGTGCTATGGAAAGTAAGAGAATGAAAGACAACCCTTTCCAAAAGTAGTTTCTTTCTCAGCCCAGCCTGTCTGCAGCTTCATTAATGATGAGCAAAATTCAGCCTGCCTATTCTGACAAGCCTCCTGATGAGCCTGTAATATTGCATACAATCCATAAACTGAAAACAGAACTTGCTCACAGGTATAGCCTTGCTATTCCACCAATCACCAAGAAATGATGGAAATGTTCTTTACACAATATTACATTGAGATCCAATGTCCTGGTTTCAGCATTAGCAGTCATTTTTTTTTCCTTCTTAGTAGCTGGTGCAGTGCTGTTTTCAACTTTAGCCTTAGAACAACACTGATAACACCTATGTTTTTAGTTGTTGCTAAGTGATGTTTACTCTGATCAAGGACTTTTCGGTCTCATGTGCTGCCAGGGAGGAGTGGCACAAGAAGCCAGAAGGAAGCAGAGAAAGGACACCTGACCCAAACTCGCCAAAGGGGTATTCCATACCACAACACATCATACCCAGTATATAAACTGGGGGCAGTTACCCAGCAAGGCTAGATAATGGGTCGAGTCAGGCTGGGTATAGGTTGGAAGGTGGTGAGAGGTTGTACTCTCTTCCCTTGTCATTTCTCTTATCATTGTTATTATTGGTGGTAGCAGTAGTGGTTTGTGTTGTACTTTAGTTACTGGACTGTTCTTATCTCAGTCTGTGGGAGTTACATTCTTTTGATTCCCCTCCACATTCCTCCAGGAGCAGTGGGAGGAATACTGTATAGTTCTGAGTTACCAGTTGGGCTTCAGCCACAACATCCAGCTTTCTTGTACTTCTTTGATTTTACAGGTAATTTAAATAGGATCAAAAATGACAGGCAGCATAATCGTAGCACAAAGTGATTGTCATGGGTTCAGCAGCAGTCATTTTTCTCTTTTTCATAGTAGCTGGTGCAGCACTGTGTTTTTGGTTTCCAGCTTGGGAACAGCGCTGATAACACCAGTGTTTATAGTTATGGCTTAGAATGTTTAGGCTGGCCAAGGACTTTCTG
>JASSUY010016614.1:0-51015 GCA_032466535.1 Forpus xanthops | reverse complement strand
GGTTTAGTGTGAGGTGTCCCTGGGCATGGCAGGGGGGTTGGAACTAGATGATCTTAAGGTCCTTTCCAACCCTAACTGCTCTATGATTCTGTTGTGCCCCTTCCTCCTGTCTGTGAAGAGGAGTTGAGGAACCCCAGGAGAGATGCAGGTAAGCTGGATGTTGACATCCATGTTTGCGGGTTGAGTAGTTAAGTGGGTAGCAGAATTGATACAGAGATAATGAACCAGGTTGTTTAGGATTGTATTTTGTCTGTAAAGGGAAGGAAAAGTATGGTAAAGGAAATTCTCAAGGTCAGTGCCTCCCAGTATCTGGCCTGTAAAATTTTGGGGAAGTCTTTGATCAATTTAACCCTTTGATTAGTGTATGCTGCTGTGAATACAAAGGAAATGTACCATCAGTGTTTTATAACCGGATGGAATGAAAATGGTGGAAGGCTTAAATACACACAGTCTGCCCCTCTCATTTTGTCCTTTTAAGTAGCAGTAAAACTGTTTCATGTGAATGCATCTGAGCTCTGGCTTTTGGGGGTTTTGTGCTTTCTCATTGTGGGGAAGGCTGTAGATCAGTTTTATGAGGTAGATACTGAAATGTTGAGTGATTGCAGATACTGAAATATGCTTTTGTTTTGTAGTTAAAGGCTTTCTGCTATTACCAAATGACCTTTAGATCAAGACACATATAATTTGGCTGCTAATCCTTAGTGCCAGATGGAATTCTTTTCAATTTTTGAACAACAGAAGTAATGAGTCATTACTCTGTAGTAAAAGAAACAGATTGCTTATATGTACAGGAGATGTGGTTTGGAAATCTGCAAAAGGTCATGGAAAATGCAGTGTTTTCCTCCTTCTTCTCCCACCCAAGGTTCTGTTGTATTGAACTACGAACTGGTTGAACTGTTGAGTTGTCCAGGTTGGGTGAAAAATCAGTGAAAGCTCATTTTCATTTGTTATGTAAAATTGTTGTTGGAAGAAAGCTTGAAATGGAGCTGAAAGAATGAACTATGTGTGAACTTTGTGCTGCTGAACTCAGGCACCTGGTGCAGCTGTGAATTTCTTCTGCAGCACGCTGTGCTGTCTCTAGGAAGAGACATATGAATAATTTTTCTTTGGTACTTTGAGTGCATTTAGCTGTTAGGTTCCCCCACACACCCCGCATAAGGCTTTCTGTTGATTAATTCTTATGACTTGTCTGCAGTTTCTCAGCTTTCTTGATATCACTTTGATAATTGGAATTTGGAAGGGTCACTGTGCTGGAACTGTGAGTTCATGTGAGAGCTGCCTTCATCTTGTGTCACAGAATTTTTGGGGTTGATGCAGTATATTATAATAAGGTGGTGGAGCTCAGGGTAGTGTGAACCGTGACTCATTGGACTGCAGCTAAGGGAGCTGTGCTCAGAATACTGGGCACAGTCCCAGTGTAGAAGGAATTGGATATAAAGCTGCTTGTGTTTTCTGGTAGGCAGAAAGCCCTGAAATCAAGGGAGATTTTTTTTCTAAGAGATTTCTTTCTTATGTCAGTGTGTTGGAAGTCAAGTAATCTTAGGCAATCAGTACATAGTACTAATGCACTAACACATACTACAGTAATTTCACGCGTTCAGTATGTCATCATGAGTAATGTTGGTTGGAAGGGAACTCTGGTGATCTGGTGCAACCTTTTCTTCAATCAGGAGTCTTGCCAATATTTGATCAGGTCAGCTGTGGCTTTCTTGAGCTGACTTCTGGAAAACGCTCATGGCCTGAGATTTCACAGCCCCTCTGGGTACTGGTTTCAGGGCTGTACCAGCCAGAGAAGGTTTTTTTTTTTTCTACAGTGTCAAGGCTGAACTTCCCTAGCTGCAGATTTCTGTCTTTATGCCTTATTTGTCACTGATGAGATGAGTTTGACTGTTAACCTTTGTAATTACTGTTAACAGTGTTCCTTTAGATTGCCCCATAATGTTGTTCTTGCTGAAATAAACAAGCGTATGTCCCTCAGACTTTCTTTACTGGTTGTATGCTTAGTCTCCTGACTATTTTGGTAGCCCTTTGCCAGATCATCTACAATTTTTCTACATCTCTGTTGAGCTGAAGGGCCCACGGCTGGCCACAGCTTGTGTTGCTACCTCATTATGCCAAGTAGAGAACAGTAATAACTTCACTGGATCTGTTCCTTTCTATGTAGCCTGACATGAGGTTTGCAAAGGTAAGCACTTGGGGCTGATGTGCTGCATGGATTCCATTGTAACCCCCAAGGTGATTTTCAGTGGGACTGTCTGTCAGTTGCCCAGTGCCCTGGTATGAGGATTCTGCCCCCCAGGAATACTTTTGCATTGATCTTTCATTTGGCTGGACCATTGCAGTATTTTCTGTCTCAAGCTTGCCTTAAGGAATGCAGACAAGTTAGGCTGTGCAAGATGGCCACTTTAAATTCCATAGCACAAGAAGTTGTTCACTACCTGAACTAGAAAGAAGTCTAAAAGAGGCATTTTGAAGGCTCCCTTCAGCTTCCTAGTTTCCTACAGAACTGATGTCTGGAAGAATAAAGTATTCCTTTTAAGTATTTTATTTTACATTGCACATGGTTTCTGTCTGACTTTGTTCTGAATAGGCTATTCAGATAGTTCTCAGATATTTAAACTTGCTATTTTACTTCAAAAGGAAGTAAATCCTGTGTGATATACTGGAGATGTTTCCTGCAGGAGACCTAAAGTGCTGCTCAAATTTGATGTTGAGTGCAGGCAGTCCAAAGGGACTTCAGACTGTCATTCCCAGGTTGGGGGTTTAGCTGCCTTGTCTGTGCTCTCTTCAGATTGTGTCTTCTTCATTCTCGAGTTAATCTTAGATACTTCTTTTTTCTTTTAATTCCCTTGCTTACGGACTCTTCTGTTTGTGCTGCTGCTTTTCCTGTGTCAGGAAAATTTAAATTTTCCTTTGATTTGACCTTCATTTGTGGATAAGCATCAGGTGAGTGGGCATATCCTTCTGCCAGTCTAGTGTGTGTCTATTAGAATATTGATTTGCAGAGAGTAAGTATAAAAAATCAATATCCCATTAAGTGAAGTAGAGTGACAGTGTTCTAAGACTGTAGTCTGGTAGTCAAGTCCAAAGGCTAGTGTCTAGACTCCAAGGTGATGGGTTTTTACCTGTGTGGTCTTGGCTGGGTGGGTAAGATAAAGTGAACCCATCCTCTTATGGTTTTGTTCACACATGCTAATGTCTGAAAAACTTATTACAAACAACCAAATCTTAAAAAATGTTGGTAATGCAAAAGGGTGCCTTGATGGACTGTGGCACTTGTGGTTTGTTGCTTTCTACTAGTAAACCAGAATATAAATGTTCTACAGTGTACGTAGGCAGGATATATAGATGTGAGCAAGTTGATCCTGCGTACAAGTATCTGTTCCTCAGTGCTCAAAGAAGCGTGGAAAGACCAGGTGTAAAAATTCCTGTTGTTTTTATTCAGTATGAGGTGCCTACAGGGAATAAATGCAGCTCACCTGCCTGCCTCTCTGTTCTCTGCACTGTAGTCTGCCATTTGAAGGTGGGGAGTCAAAACATACATATTTTTTCCATTTCCTACTTTTGAACCATTCTCAGACCATTCTGCAGTTATTTTAAGATGTGCTACTTGTACTTCAGTGCTAGTCATAAACATCTGAATGACCACAGGTATGATTCCCCTCCATGCACATGAATTGCTGCTACTGTCTTTCAAAAAAATTAATAAATACATTAATACAGTCTCCCGATTACTTAGCTGGAAAACTAGGTTTTTTTTTTTGCATTTACAGCTCAATTCATTTATGCTTTATACCAGATAAAGTACATTAAAGTACCTTCTTGGTTGAAAATGTGAAATGGTGAGAGGCTGCAGTCCTCGCAGTGAGTCGGCTGTGGCATCGCACAGTGCCGGTTTGGCTGGCATGCTGCTTGCCTCTTGCAAGGTCAAGCTCATTACCTCAGTCACACCTGGCCCTCACTGAGCTTGGGAGCAGGACTTCTGAGTGGCCTTCCTGAGCCTGGGGCTCCTGCCTTGTCAAACTGCCTCCTGCTGAGTGCTAATGAGCCAGCTAAATCTTCCATGAGTAAGTGGATGCTGGAATGAAAAACCTGGTTATCATGTTTATAAATCCAAAGAAGGAGAAGCTGAAGATCAGTTTATTTAAATATTCCTTAGCTGTGCAGAGAGGAGTGACCTCGGTAAATGCTGTGTTTGAATAACACAGTTTACCAAAATATCTCCAAGTATTCTGCAGAAATGATACATGACCTTTGTTTCCTTTCTGGTACAGATAAGATAACCCATGCAGAAACAGATGAAAGAGTTACCAGTGGTTGAGCCATTGCTCTTGGTTATCACAGGGCTCTGCATTTCATCTGTCATTGTGTGCAGCTCTTGCAGCATCGATTAGGTAATACAAACCATAAATCTCTTTGTCAATACACAAACACTCCAAGTCTTGACTTACGTATGAGTAACAGAGTTACTTAACCTAGCATTTAGTCCTGTTCTCAGATGTTACAAAACAGGTTTAGAACAATGGGAACAGTTCAGCTCTCACATGCAAATCTCTGATACATAACAATGTATTTCAGTAAAAAGTAGTCTCAGGATGTATATCGGGTAAAGAAATTCTTGTCTATAAAGTATTTTGGCCTGACGGAAGTAGGGAGCCACTTGCAGAGACTAGATGGACCACGCAGCTACTGGCTAAAATTGTAATAATACTTTGCAGGCAATCTGTCCTGACTGTATTATTCTACTTTCGATATTAAGGATGCTATATAACAGTATTCCAGTTAAATAGATTTCTGTGTAGCAGTATTTCTTCAAAAGAAACTCATGACTAAGTGAGACCTAGAACTGCCTTGCAGACTGAAGTAATTTCTTCCCTTTGAAGTGCCATCACACTTCAGTGCTCCCCATCTGCCTTGTATGAAAAATCCTCATTTGACGTGAGTGACCTCTGGCGAGCCCTACAGAGATAAGGGAGATGTATTTGCACATCATTTGGGTCTTTTACAGACTATGTATATAGTGGATAGTTTCAAGGGATTGAAACCAGTGTTTCAGACTGATGTATTAGTGTGCTTAGCAAACTTCTGCTGCCAAGTGTGGCTTGTAGTTTCACTTAACACACTGTAAGTTCTTTTCAGCAGTTTGCCAGAGACAACTGCATCTTACAATGCTTGCAGGAAGTGAGTCGGTTAAGCTGAGTAAGTATCCATGTAGATTTGCTGTGCTGCCTTTCACCAGCATGGTGGTTTTGCTGTTCCTTTGGCCTATTCCTATACAGGGTGATTTTCTTCATGGTTAGTGACGTGGCAACTTTTGCATTTTTATTAAGCTGCACTAGCGCCAGATATATTTGAGTGCAGTAGTCTGAGTTTCCATTTTCACACACCAAGTGTGTATGTCATGATCTTTTATGTTTGTGACACCCCTGTATTGTAGAATACACAGCTGAAGCCAGCCTGAGGTCAAGCTTCAGTTTCCTGTTACAACTGACAGTGACAAGGGTATCTTGTCACTGTGGGCTGCAGCTTATCAGCAGGTCCTTGGTGTGGTATGCATAGAGTCATCACAAAGGTGGTTGTAATAGATGTGCTTGTGGTTGTAAGGATGCATGTTCGGTGCCAGGGCAGGGCTTGCTGCTGCTCAGGAAGTTACTGGTCACTTTGCATAGCTGGGTTTCGAGGGGTATCTGAAGTTTATCTCAGCGGCACTTGTTTGCTTAGCCTTTACCTTGCATGTTCATTTGCAGAAAGCATTACTGACCTTCTGTGCTCTGAGGCATGGCTGGTCACTGCAGAGGTTCATCCTGCACACTGTCAGGAAAGATTCACAGTGCTGGGATCTTAAGGTTTCTTCTGTAACATGAAGATGTATTCCTCTGTTTTTTTTTATCACGGGTGTTCTCCAGGCCCTGCTTTTTTTCTCTTTGTGACACACCTTTTTTCTCATCCCTGCTTAAGATAATTAGAAAAGGACTGTTTAACTGTTGCCTGAAATTCCCATGGAGAATTTCACTCGGGAGACTAAAGGAAGATAATGTCTGTTTTAGTCTTATGGTGAGGCTGGAGACTTGTGAAGAGCTGCTGTGTATTGTGACTGCATTGTCCATCTTCCTCAGGGTTTACCAGAGAAGGGAGAGGTCTCACCAAGGGTAGAGAAGTGGAGGTTAACATACATTAGGATGACCCTCAGCAACACTCAAATAGGTTTTCCAAAATCTTTTTTTCCTGGGATATGAATAAATTCTTTTTTTTTTTTTTACTTCCAAAGTAATATTTGCTTAATTTATTACAGAGTTTTCCACCTGACAGTTCTGTACTTTTGAAGCTTTCAAAAAGATGCTGTGCTGCATGGTTTTGTATTTGCATAGGTGGAAAAGATGTGTTGCAAGAGAATAAAAAAGTCCCTTATCTTGCTACTCCATAATTATACTTTGGTTTAAATGAAATCTATAATTTTTCCTTGTTGATATGACAGCAGAAAACATAAAGGTGAAATAGGAATAAGGATATAGATAACTGTATGTGCTGTAGCAGTTAAATCACTTAATGATTATACTATAATATTTCAGTATGGCATGCAGTCAAACAGTGCTTCTAAGAGGGGAGGAGCAGTACAAAGAATGAATTATGTGTCATTAATGTAGTATTTCACTGTGATAGTAAATCAGTTCCCCTTGTCAAATTATACAAACAAATTTATGAGTATGTGTGTATATGAGGCAATTAATAAGCCATCTTATGTAGGACTAAGACACCCAGTTTTGCACTATAACCTTCACATACAATTTATTTCAAAGGCATAATGCTAAAAACTTTCTAAATGTTCCTTCTAAAAGATAATCTAGAAAAAAAAGTTATGCCACTAAAAAAACTGGATTCCATAGCATTCCAGTTGCTTAAAATGTAATTACCTTTGAAAGCTACTAATTTTGATGTAATTTCCTAATTTTTGTAATGTTCTCTGCAATGTTATTTCTGCATATTTAGTGAAATGAGAATTTTCATATACCTCTCATTCTTTGTAAATACTTTATGTCAAGTGCAGTCCAAATAGGAGCCATGAGAAACGGTCTAATACAATGAATGTTGATATATGAACATGTTCTTCCCTCTTCACCTTGCTGAAAGGAGTGTGAGGGAGGTGGAAGCCCAATACTGGTTTCCAGTAGCCTTCAACTCCAGTACAGCATCCCTTAATCACCCTGATGAAAAATCCCCAAAAAGGAAAAGATTAAAAATCCCCCTCAAGTTCAAAGTTGCCACAGAGCACTGTGATTTTGCAGGATTCACAGTGGATACTACAAAGAGGAAATCTGGACTGCATTGAGATCATTTGTCATCAGTGAGGCAGGGTTATAGCCTTAAACATTTTCAGTTCACTAAAACTCAATGAAAAAGGCTCAGTTCACAGCATACAAACTGAAAAGAAAATTAGGGCAGTGCTCAGCTGATAGTCTTGAAGCAATAGTAGTCTGGGGGAAGGTGTAAGGCAGTCTGGAAAACAGGCTTCTATTTGGGCACTTTATCACTTAAGTTTTGAAATAATTTAGGAATATTAAAAACCAATCAGCTTTTATTGGACCAGAGCACTACAGTAGTTACCTCAGTTTCCATTAGTCCTGAAGGTGAGTGCCCAAGTAGGCTCAGGCTTGCGTGCACTTTTGTTGTTGCTATGGTGATGGAGATTGAGGTTTTCAGGTGTTTGAGGTGTAAATGACCTTCCTCTAAAGACACACAGCTGTAAGGATGGTGCTTTACAGGGTTAGGAAGTGTGTGAAGAAGTTCTTCAGGTTAGGTTAAGAGCACAAACATCTCTGTGCATGGTTCCCAGCTGTGGCATACCATGGATTAAGAGTTCCCCATGGGTGTTCTCCAGCTCTATTAAGAATCTCACATCAGATACTTCCAGACATAATGAATCAAATCTAAAGCCACAAATGTGAATATCCTAGTGTTAGACTGGGGAGACTCTATGTAGCAAGTTAAGATTTTAGGAATTTATCACTGAAGGTCATTGATTCTGTTTGGCACAAGCCTCCATGAAGTGTATCATTTGCATACAGCCCATATCACAAACTGCTGAGTAGGCAAAGGTGAAGGAGTGGACACTGTTCCTGTTTGGAAAAACGGTTGCTCCACTGTGGGCAGAGTCTGCTCTGATACTTAGATTAGCATAAATTGTGTTTAATGCCATTTGGCTCTTTCACTTTGAAGAGTTTGGAGAAACAAAGAGAATGTTGCATAGTTAGGCAATGTCCCGAATAACACAGGAGTTAGGATCATCCTCGAAAGTATTATTTAACTGGCAACACCTACAAACCAGCAGCTGATGGGCCTGAGGTATTGCGTTTAAACAACAGTATTTCCCAAATCTGACATGATGGTTTGTGTCTTGGCTTGGTTTTTCACCATTACTCCCAACTTCTCTAAGTGCTTCTTGATTTATGGTTATTTCTCTCCTGTCATGTGGCTGAGCATTACAGTCCTTCATCACAGAAGCAAAATTATAAGGAAGAGGTGAAAGACCTGTACTTATCAAAGCTCTAGGTAAGCTGCTTGCTGTCTCTGAGGGCAAAACATGAACTAATTTGAACTCAGTGGATTTAAAAGCTGCGATTAGTTTTGACAACCACATTTTCTTTTAATCTTAGAATGAAGTCTATTAAATTTGGTGCAGCAGTGTTTCTGGTGCCATGGTCCTGAGGAATAAGAAGTTTTGAGAGAGATCAAGATGTTTGTAGAGTCAGTTTAGGGATGGTTTAAAGAAACCCAACTCAAGCAAAACCAGAGAAACTTCTGCATGTATCATATTGTGTTCCCTCTTTAGGGGAAGCAAAGACAGACTGTCCAGTCACAACCTTAATGTAGGGTATAGTAGAATATGCTACAGTAAGATCTTCAGTTCCTTTACAATGCAAATACTGGTACGACTGTTGTAATACAGATTAGCCAATAATTATTTGTATTGCCATTCCTGCTGATTATTCTCCATTTCTTGCTGGTAGTTTTGGCATGTCTAATAAGGTGATGAGTACTGAAGGGAAGGCTGAGGTTGCTTCTTGGCCAGGCTCCTGTGTGTTGCTCCTGTGGACTAGTCAGCTCTGACAACATTAGATGAAATGTGGAAAAAGTAAAAAACAGTCCTGCTTTCAGAGGGCTGTTGGTGACCTTTAAATTACGGCTGGGAGTCTCATCATGAACTGCAGATGCAGGATACATGACTTACTTCCCTTTCCTTCTGAACTGAAAGGTTGTTTTCATTGAAATTACCACTTATTACAGAAAGGTCAAATTCATATAACTGCATCTCAAGTAAGTAGACAGTGACCTTGTTTATCTCAGCACAGTGTTTGTACCTTCATAATTCTGTGTCTTTTTTAAAGATCATGCTGTTGTCATTCTTTAACATGTTGCAAATATTTGACGGGCTAGACTTTTAACTGCTGCAGATTGTTTCTGTTCACTCGTATCGAATGATGGCAAATTACACTGGTGCAGGGTTTGGTGCTGTGTAAGAATTGCTGCTCAACTGCTCTTTTGATACTGTCTCCCTAGAAAACAATGCTTGAAGACTGTTTTATGGGTATGCTCTGCGAGTGCTATTGGGCCTACTAAGACTTTTTATACCATGTACTGCAGAATAGCTAAAGTCTGCGCTGTTTATTTTAGTTTGACTTGCACAGTTGCAGAAATTACAAATGACATTTTAAGAGACCCCTAGGTGCCACTGAGTTTCAACAGGACAAATTCTCAACTTGTTTTGGGACTTGCTCTTAGGCTAGACTTTACAGCTTTAACTTACATATAGAATCGTAGAATCATAAATAGTTAGGGTTGGAAAAGACCTTAAGATCATCAAGTTCCAACCCCCCTGCCATGGGCAGGGACACCTCCCACTAAACCATGTCACCCAAAGCTATGTCCAACGGGGCCTTGAACACTGCCAGGAATAGAGCATTCACAGCTCGTTCCAATGCCTCACCCATTCCAGTGCCTCACCACCCTCGCAGTAAAGAATTTCTTCCTCATATCCAATCTAAACTTCCCCTGTTTAAGTTTGAACCCGTTACCGCAACCTCTTTCCAAGGCTGGATCAAGGTATTTAGAAACCCAACTCAGTGCTACATAGAAGGTTCCCCTTCTACAGGGATGTTGCTCTCTTTGGGAAGGAGCTTATACTTGCAAAACTGGAGCAGAAGTAATTCTTCTTCCCATTGTAAGGAGTTGGCTGTGTATGCATGTTCTCCCTCTGTAAGAGCTCTGTTAAAACACTTGCTGATGTCGAGGGAGGCTTACATTTCAGGCATTAGAACACTGTGGACTGTGTACATGTAGAGGAGAAAGGGATGTGCATCACAGGGCAAGGCATCTTGAGTACCAAACTAGCCTAGCATAGGTGTGGAAACTGGAGTTAGGAATATGTAGATAATAGTATGGACAGTGTTTCTGCCAGTGAGTGGTGAAGTATCTTCATGCTTAATACTGATTTGTTTCCTTAGCTGTCAAAACTTAAATTTTGATCATGTTTTCTGGAGCTGTTACTGGCAATATTTTGGTGATCTCTTAGACCTCATATTACAGGGAGTGTAAACATTGCACGTCAGAAACTGTTAGTAACTACTTTCACCTTCCTCTTCATTTCCAGTATATGCAGGTGGCATTAGGCTGTGCTCCTGCCTCTGCCTTTGCTGTATATTTTAAATTGTTATTTATGATTTTATATACTTGAAAGGACCAAGAACTTCAAGCCATGTATTTGCCCGCAGCTCTGCTGACATTTAGATGCTGTTTTAACCAATTTGATAAAATCTTCAACTAAGGACAGTGGTTAAGTGCTGCTTATATAAAGTGCCTACAGAAATTAGATACTGTCTTCTGTGGATTTAAATTAAAAAAAAGAAAAAAAATATTTTGGGCCATATTTTAACTCCTGACAGTTGGGTTGTGTCTAATGTGAAGTGCAAATCTTGAGAATCAGGGAAGTAGAGTGGATGTAGACTAAACTCTTCACCTGGAGCTCCAGTCTGGTTTTGTGTGGCTAGTAAGAGAATCACGTCTTTAAATATTTTTTTATTTATTTTTTTTATCTTCTAATGTCTTTTTAATGCGAGTTAATTCCTGTGCTTGCATAAATTTGAAATTGTGATCTCAGTATCTGCCAAGAGATGGCACTGCAGTGCTGCTCTATGTGCTGGGTGAGACTATAGGAAATTAGGGGCTGTGACAATACAGAGCCCTCTTTCATGAGGTTTTTGGTGGCCTCTTCTTGAGCAGGCTGACATGTTTATCAACTTACTTCCTACATGCTGTGGGTTGAGAAAAGAAGCAGAAATCCAGACGATTGCTTGCTTTGCAATGCTCTGTTTATCTTGGGAAAATTACGCTTCTATCCTGCATGCAGAGTAGATTTCTAAACTGTGCCTTGGTTTCTCAGTCTCTAAGAAAAATACAAACATAGCTCTTAAGCTGACATAATTTCCAGCTTGTGTACAGCTGATGTAGAACTACAGACAATAGTGGTACAACACTCATTTCTGTTAGCCTGGAATATTAAAAAAAAATAAAATCCTAAATCCAAAAGTAGGAAATCACCTTGTATTTCTTTTGAGTGCTGTATATATTCAAGTGAGGTGAGGCTTATAGAAAGAGGTAATCTCATTTGTCAGAGTTACAAGAGCAGACAGGCATTCTGGTTTGAAAACACTTCTTCAGATCTCTGCGGTACTTTCAGAGCACACAGAATCACAGAGCTGTTAATGCTGAAAACCTTTGTCTTCCAAATACCGAAGTGGTTATTGGAAAAGGTGGGTGGGAGACCAGAGGGATAGCTGCCAGTACTCCATTGCACTGTTCATGCCAAATCAACTTGAGACAGTGTCTGAAAGAGGTTTCTTTGTTCTGTTTTGGTGGGTTGTCCCTGCATTTGACAGATGCATATGAAATCTGTTATAGTTTGTCAGTGCTTGTACTTTCCTATGCCTCTTAAGTGTAATTTAGTTCCTGATGTCAGTCAGAGGAAGTCTGTAGATTATAATTGTTTGGATGCTGGTGTTGATAAGAGTTCTGATTTAGAAGAGAAGCCTCTGAGGAGTGAGTGAAGTGATCATCTTCAGAATAAACACCATCACCTAACCTGAGCTAACCCACCATCAGATGTACTGCGATTCTGCACACTTCTTTAACAACACTCCAGTTGGCAGCAGCGTTCCTCAGCTTTTCTGTTTAAGCACACCATTCTAACCCGCAGTATTCTCATGCAGTTTGCTCCTTTGCTAATGTGTCTGTAACAGTTTAAGTGAAAAAGTAACCCTCCTTGTATCTTACTTGGGTTGTGAATGATGAATTTTATTACCAGGTCAGGAAGTTTCAGGTGTCTTGTTGCTTAGCCCAGAACCTCAACCAGGGCAGCAGTAGAATTTATACTGGGGGATGCCACACAGCTCCAGGAACCTCTTATCCACCAGGATACAGCCAGGCACCTGTGTGTGTCTCTGCTAAGGCCTTCTCCTTGAATTCTGCACCTTTCTCCACAGCTACTCTCAGTAGCAACTCTGTTGTATGTAGTTTGTGCCTTGCCAGCTGCCTTTTTACTCAAAGGGAAGTGGAGTGACCGGCAGGAGACAGACAAATTGTGTAAAACAGAGATGAAGGAAGTCTCTGCATGTATAGCAGACAAAGCTTCAAGAACAGACAAGAAAGCCCATGAGAAACACCCTTTATCATGAATGACTTTGGCCGATTCCACAGTTCAGCTTCTCTGCGCTTTCTCTGTCAAGTAGAAGGTCTGGATCTAGTTGTTACCAGTTGCAGGGTGCAAATCTGTTCATTGACTTATCTGAAGACTCATGGTCCTTGAGGGCTGTCATGGCTTAAGTCCAGCTGGTAATTCAGAACCATGCAGCCTCTCTCTCACTCCCACCCTTCCTCCCACTACTCCCAAAGGGATTGGGAGGAGCATTAAAAGAATGTAACTCCCACAGGTTGAGATAAGAACAGTCCAGTAACTAAGGTATAACACAAACCACTGCTGCTACCACCATTAATAATAATGATAAGGGAAATAACAAGGGAAGAGGTTACAGCCGCTTACCACCCACTGACCGATACCCAGCCCGACCGAGCAGTGATCTAACTCTTCCAGGTAACTGCTGCCAGTTTATACAGTGGGCATGACGTGCTGTGGTATGGAGTACCTCTTTGGCTAGTTTGGGTCAGGTGTCCTATCTCTGCTTCCTCCTGGCTTCCTGTCCTCCCTGGCAGAGCATGAGACTCAGAAAGTCCTTGATCAGACTAAACATTCTAAGCAGCAGCTAAAAACATCAGTGTTATCAGCGCTGTTTCCAGGCTGAAAGTCAAAACCACAGCAGTGCACCAGCTACTAGGAAGGAGAAAAATGACTGCTACTGCTGAACCCAGGACAAGGGCACAGAGGGGACTAATGTAAACCAGAGTGGTCTACAGATGCTCTTGCATGCATCAGGGTCAGAGTAGCAATGGAGTTCAAAACCTGCATTTTGTCTTAGGTGATTAAAGTCTTTCTCATGAGCTTTCTTCTGTTCCAGATGAATGACCTGAAAGTCAACAGTAATGCTCACCGGACAGAAAAATCTGGTAGTGAGTTTAATTTCCTTCCTTTACAGATATCAGCCTTAGATATTGTGTATCAGAACCTGTGACACGGCCTCACCTGTGTGAGAAGCTGGTCCTTACCTGTTCCACTTGGGTCTGTAATTTGTAATGCAGTGGCTGTTTTCCAAGCTTTGAAGACTGACAATAATGAACCCAAATTTGTAACCAAATGTCTTAGGATGTGTGGTGAGGTGTCAGGTTGGTATTATTCCTTCCTTTCCTTAGAAAAACTGTATTTGGAGTAGGTTTACATAGCGAATTTGTGATGTTTGGCTGCATGTTGAAGATAATAAATGTTGCATTGCTGTTTTCATCAGCCTGCTTCTACAGCTAGGCTTCTACTTCAAATTAACTTTCTAATGTTAAAATACCTTGTTTTGTAGCTTAGAATATGGAAGGTAAACAAAACCACTTTGTCCGGTAAGTTTCTTTCTAATTAAAGCATTTTTAAGCCACTGTTAAGCTTATATTTTGGAGTGCAGGAAGGGAAGAAAACCTGAGTACCATTTGAGGTAGGCACTGCTGAACACTGCTGCTGTCTGTGGGCAGAAACAACCAACTTCTTAGTGAATTATTCCCCCTTGTATGTTCCCTGGGCTTTTTTTTTCAGTCCAGAATTGTTTTAATTGTCAATTGTCAATGCTCCTTCCATTCACATAGGAAGTTACATTTCTAATGAATAGCACTTTGTCAGAACAGTTTCCTAATATTCAGTCTGCATTTTCTGCTTTTTAATACAAGCCACTTCTGTACCTAATGTCTCCCTTACTATAATAAATATTTTATAATCTTAATCCAATTTCATAGCTTTTTATAATTAGTAGTTCTGCATAGGTGGGGGTTTCTTAGCTAGTACACATCTAGTCTATTTTTTCAATTTGCTCTAAAAGCTTTAATAAATACTCTAGTAATTCTAAAGACATTCTTCATTTGAAGAAGATGGAGTAACCTTTGCAGTGGGTGAGTAAAATTTATGACCATCTGAAATATAAGGCTAGAGACTCAGCTGTCCTTTATGGTGCTAACGTTGGTGTTACTGTTATGGAGCCATGATTGCAGTCATAATCTCTCTGGTTATGTGTCTCAGTTCAGCTGTATTGCAGATGGCTGGCAGGGAGACCAAAAGTTGGTTCTTGGCCAATGAGAGAGTGGGAAGCTAAACTCTGAACAGAAGTCCAGAGGGGACTTGACCTTGATTTGTGTCATCAGAGGCCAGTGGAGCTGTGGAGGTTTTTCATAAAATCCCATCAAGAGGACTTTCCAAAAGATGTGAGGACTGGAGAACTGAGAATCAGAGGACAAATGACTCATCCAAGATTGTCTAGTGGGATGTGGCCTGGGACTGGGGCCAGACTGCCACAGCTACAGCAGAGCAGTCCAGCTACCACTGCCATGCTTCTCCTTACCCGTGGACTCTACAAGGCTATTTACCCCTCTGTGTTGTAGCCAAACCTCAGTGAAGGCATTTGAGTCCTTCCGTTGACATCTGCAGGCTTTTGGTTAGGCTGCTTTTGCAGAGGGAGGGTGCGTAATCTTCAGCATTAAGCCCTGTCGTAGTTCTTGTGGTGTTTAGGGTTTTTTAGATCAAATATTGACTAAATTCTTATTTTTGGAAATGGTGGACCACATCTTGCGCTACAAACCGTGCTGAGGCTGTTGTGTGTTATCACATGGAAACTTGTGTACAACGGCCAATCTGCATTCCCCCTCAGTTAAAATAAACTGTTGCTTAGCATTCAGAATCCTCCCTACTCAGGATTATCTACACATATGCCAGTCTTGCAGCATTGAAACATGTGAGCGTGCAGGGTAAAACAGAGCGAGAAAGCCTTTTGTCAGTGTTGGCTCTACAGCATTAGCTGAAGTGGTTTGGGTTATTTAGTAGTTGAATAGATTTTTGTATACTTCCCTAAGCAACATTATTTTGCTCCAGAGTTTTTAACTGATACATTACTATGTTGATATGACCAGCCTGTGGTCATGGAATGCTTATGAATAAAGTATATTATTATTACCAAGATCACAAATTTGTTTTAATAGCAGAGTATTGAAAAACTTGGAGAAAAAGTAGCTCCTGTTGAGAGGAAAACTGAATGGAACTACCAAGGCTTTTGCCATCTGTCAGAATTGTGTATGATTTCACTTTTTTACCCCAAACCTCTCTGGTCATTCTCAAAACCACTTTGGATTTCATCCCATTCCATATGTTCTTATGGAGTGCACTGCTCAGTACCCTGTTTGAATTTTATATTGCAAAGTGCTTGTTCACATTACTGGAATTGACTTTGTGTCCTTGCTGCACTTCCTTGTTCAAAGGATTTCCAGCATGAGTATATTCATCCATGTCTTTATTTTCTGTATGTGTTAGGAACATTTCTGGGGGTTCTTAGGGATCTGTCCTTCTCACTTCAGAACTTCTTACTGCTGTCTGCACTAAGGGGGTAAAAAAAATCACTTGACCTAGTTACAGAAATAAAGGCTGGAAATGTACGCTGGCGGAGAGTCTCCTTGTGGAACCATGTGTTTTGATTCTTCACTGGCTTTGTCTTTCCATCTGTTCATCTCTTCTGCAGGTCTTCCACTGTCTCTCACCAAAGTATGCTCAGAAGCTGGTAATTACTGGTACGTTTATTGTGTGCCAGCCTGTTCTGGGTCTGGCTGCTGACTTCTTTCTACTGTCCCGATCAGCTTTTGTTCCCCTTACTCAGACCTGCTTCTCCCTGTTCCTCTCTCTTTCCCTGACATAGACACTTTCATTGCAGTCAAAAGACTGACAAGATTTTTATAGAAAACAACAAAACCAGATTCTAGGGTTGGTTGTTTCTGTTTTGTTTTTTGTTTTGCATAGGATCTGCGTCCTTATGACCTATATCAAAGTTTGCTCTGTATTCTGCCTTCACTGTGGCATTCTAACCTTTGTGTTTCCTGTCATTCAGTTGCATAATCTTAGTGTGATTTAGGTTGTGTTCTGGTATGTTTGAAGCACCTTTTTTTCATCACTGTGAACAATTAGTTGAGCAGACCTTTGTGCTACATATTTGAAATATTCTTCCTCTGTCAGCTTTCTTCCCATACTTTATTATGAGAGTCAACTGGATTGAGTGTATAAACACTGGTTTCTGCAGGGTTGTGCTGGATTACGTGCTGTCGCAGAGATCAGAATCTTCCTGCAGCGCTCTTTTATTCAGTGCATCACAAACTTTAAAAGTAGAAGGCTGGTAGTATTGATCAGAGGTGTTCTCACAGTGCTTTGTAATTTTGGGGTTTGAATGAAGATGCAGGTTTTCCAGGCTTGGCCTCTTCTGAGAAGATACTTTCCAAGTGACTACAGGATATCGACAAATACAGAGGCCTGAGATCATGAAATGCAGTTGAGCTGCTTTCTGGTTGCTTGAATTTTAATTCCAGCCACCTTAGAAGGATGTACGTTGTGTTAGAGGACTTTGACCAAGTGGTTCATTTCCAAAATTCAGATTATTTAATGTTTTTTCTCTAAAAGAACACAGTTGAGAAGAGCTTTGAGCTTGCTACTATAAGACTGTTTCCCTCCTTCTTCTCACATGCCCACTTTCCATTGTTTTCCCAATGGCTTTGGAAGCTTAATTAAATTCTAAATATATTTTTGTATCACACTTGGCAAACAGTACTATTGACAGTATAAACAAAGCAGACAACTGGTTTAATGCAAAAAAAGAGATAAGAAAAAGGAGAAACAAATCCTGGCTTGCTTACAGTGGCTGCAGGGAGGACTTACTTCTTGCATTTCTAATGTCATATATAGCAAAACCCAGCAGGTCCAGATTGTTTCAGTTCTAATATATATGGCCGTTAGTCCCAAACTAAACTGTGCTCCCCTGCATTCCCTTCTGTCACCTGGTGTCCTGAAGAGGTCTGGCTGGCTCCTTTGCTTAGCTCTGGAGTGTGCTACTGGCTGGATTGTGGGGTGTAGAGTCTGCGGGGATCTCCTGTGGAAAACAGCCGAGCCCTGGAGCAGGGCCGTATCTTATTGCTTCATGTTTCCTGAACTTCAACTTTCTTGGCCTTCCAGAGCTGCTTCTCGGGGTGCTTGCTGCCAAGGGAGATTCCACACTTGGTGTTTCTCCGTGAAGGAAATCTCTTTTCTGGGAAAAATGTAAGATGCAGCTCTTCCTGCGGGCGTAGCTGGTAAAATGTAATGGACTCAGGTGTTTTAGGGGGCCAGAGCATATGAGCAGTGGCACTTTTTGACCACTTACTCTCCAGATACCTAATGTATTCTAGCAAAATTTTCTGGAGAGAGAGGTGGTTGTGTTTGCCTTTATTCCTGGGATCAAAGTTTGTGATACCTCAGGGGAAATGGTAGAACCTGTCCCTCTGCAGTCAGGCTGCTGTGACAGCTGTTGTTGTGTGTACAGTGTCTGCATATATTTTGTATACATGGGTGCAAGGAGCTGTATTTCATTAAATATCTATGCTTCCTATTTTTGTGTGAAGCACTCAGACTCTTCAGAAGTGACAAAATAGTTGTTGGACCAGTTTAAATGATTTGTGATTTGCCTCTGTAAAAAGTGAAAAATATTCCTGCCTTTATTGAGATCAAGAGAATTAGGATAGTTGACACCAGATGAGAACCTACCACTAAGGGGCATCAGGTTGGTGGCTATTTGATTACAGAAATGACTATAGTTTCATATAAACTTAGATAAGTTTATGTATGAATGACATACTGTGATTTGTTGTTTTTTTTTTTTCACTTAATTTTGATTGAAATAATAAAGTAGCATGAAATGTATTATTGGTAACATAGGAAGTATTATGCATTTAGTGGCATGAATGAATGAAATGAATGAATGAATGAAATGTTGGGATGGTGTTGGAGTCTCTTTGTTTCTTTTCTGAAAAATAACTGAATTCATGAATGTAACACAGTCTGAGTTCACAACTAATGTGTCATTTCACACTTCTGATACACAGGGATTGAATTTTGTCAGATTGAGGAGGTTTGATAAGCTGGGACATCCTTTAGCCCTACCTCCACCTATTCTGAAAGTCCTTAGTTACTCGTTTGAGCTTTTGTGGGCTAGTGCTCACTAATATAATGTGCAAAATACTTTTAAGCATTTAAACAAAATAGGAATTGAATTGCTGAGGCGCTAAGCTTTGAAAAAGGAATTCTCTGTGTGCAAAGTATCTACTCCTCCATGAAGGAACATTGAATTTCTGCTTACTCTGCATGTTTGATAGGGTAAAATGATTTTAAGCATATTATTTTTGAAATATGTCAACTTCCATTGGCATTGTAGAACATAATGACATTTCCTATGACACAATCTGCAGACTGAAATTCACTGAGTAAACATTTCCCTTATGGTGCAGAAGCACTTGTAGTTCAGCATTTTTTTTCATCCTTACAATAAGGGCTGTTTTTGTATGTGGAATCATTTCTCTGTGGTGGTAGTGATGATTGGGTGGGATGTACATGTACCAGTACTGAATACTGTAGGCTTCCTGTACTAAGAAAGCTGTTTTTTCTACTATCGTAGCTAAGTTGAGCTTACTTAAGCGACTTAGTTACTTGATGTAACCTTCAGTCCAATCAACTTGTCAGTTCCTCTGCAGAAAGAGAACAAGATACATCTTACCAAGAAAGTTAAACCCTCTTTCAGATGGTGTGGCCCTTGTGATCTCTAATAAGCCCTCACATCTCTGATATGAAGGTAGTTTTAGTGCAATGCTGTTACAATTCCAAATTCAGGAGCCCATGCCACCATGGGAGAGGCTGGGAAGTGACACCAGCTCTTGGCTTCTCCTCCAGCGAGGGGGTTTTGCATGGGCTGCGCTGTTTGCTGCAGTATCCTGAGACAAACATCCGCATCTGTTAAACTGGGACTGGTGAAGGTGATTTAAACAGAGTAACATGGTGGGTTTGCAGGTGAGTGATAGAATCTTTTGCTCTCCTTTTTCTTTGGGAGAGAAGATGGCTTCTGTCTTTGTTGTTCCTGCAGCCCATGTGTAGTGTTGCTTCGAAGCCTGTAACACAGTCCTTTCTTGATATTTTGCCTTCTTTGTGCCTTAAAGAGTAAAGGGAAAATCCGAAACGAAAAACTCATGCAGCAGAACATTGTCTATATTGCCATACCAGCAGTGATTGGGTGGTGGTGGTGGTGGTGTGTGTGTAAAAAGACCTAATGTGATCTACTGTTGTTTGCTTCCTGCTTGTACAGCTTGTTGAAGCTGTTTATTGTATTGAGTGGTGTTTCTGTAGCAGTAACACAAGCATTCCATGCTTTTCATGGGAAAGCAGAGTAAGAGCAAGAGGGTGAGTATTTAATAGCAAAGGCAGGCCTTTCAAAATGTGACCTGGGCTGCTTGTAAGAAAGCTTTGATGAGCTTCAAATCTGAAGATGTTTCTTGTTGTACAGGTATATTCTAGGGTAGAGGTGCTTGCGTAGGTGTAAGTTACTGACATGGCTGAAAACTGTTGAAAGCAAACTTTGAGAGTTACTTTAAAGAGAAAGCTAGACTTGAGGGGGAAAAATCTAACCGTAGCATTGACTTTGTTTGTGATAAGGTCTCTGAGATTTTCCTCAAATAATTAGCAGGGTATAAATATATCAGTTCAAAGAAATGTGCAAATCTCTTTTGACAAACATTAATATCTGAAAGCATTCTTTTTATCTGCAGGCATTGTTTCTTCTGCATCTGTGGTTACATAGTCTCCCAGAAGGTTGAAAAAATCTCTCTGTTACTAGGTATCATGTTTTACCTCTGGCTAGGGCTATGCAATGGGTGAAATAGTTTTTCTGCCTAATCTATCCTGGGAAATGGTCAATAACTAAACCTGAGTAAAAGTTAATTACCAACCAGTTGGTAATGCTGTTAAAAGCATGCCCAAGGGTAAGAAAAGGCACAAGAGATATGAAGGAGGTAAGAAGAGAACGCTTTTCAGTAGGGTTGTCTGTGAAAGGGAAGGCTAGGTTATGTATGGAAAACTAAAGAAAGCAAAAGATTGTAATTCAGTGGTTAATCAGATATGCTGAAGCCTTATTTAGTTAAAAAAATTAATGAATTTATCATAGACTCACAGAATGGTTTGGCATGAAAGGGACCTTAAAGCTCATCCAGTTCAAACTCCCTGTCATGGGCAGGGACACCTTCTACTAGAGCAGGTTGCTCCAAGCCCTGTCCAGCCTGGTCTTGAACACTACCAGGGATGAGGCAGCCACAGCTTCTCTGGGCAACCTATGCCAGTGCCTTACCGCCCTCACAGGGAAGAATTTCTTCCTAATTCCTAGTCTAAATCTCCCCTCTTTCAGTTTAAAGCCTCTTGTATTATCCCTACATGCCCTTGTACAAAGCCCCTGTTCAGCTTTCTTCTTGGCCCTTTTACTTACTGGAAGCTTCTCTAAGGTCTCCCCAGAGCCTACTCTTCTCCAGGTTGTTGTTTACAAAAATTGAGAGACAGCCACATCCTGCATGGTTGTGTTTTGGGTATATTTAATGATGAGATTTCTTTATGTACATGTCCAATGAAAGAGAACCACAAAAAATAAGGTCTTGGGAGGACTCTGACAGCCTTTCTGACCTCCCTTATGGCCAGCTACAATATTAACAAGTTGATTTGTTTGTGCTCTAACAGGTATCTGTGTCCCACAGCACGGTCTGTTGCCACCTGAGACTGAATGTCCTGAGAGGTAAAAGTAAAGCCCCACAAACCTGCAGTTCCTCCTCTTCTGTACAATTGAATCATGAATAGTATCACCTGGGTATGACAACAGAGATCTTTTCACTGCTCTCCCATCAGCTTTCCCTACAGTTATGGATTTCTGTGACAAAATCAAGGTAAGAGTGAGGTTCCTGGTGTGATGAGTACACATATAGTGCCAGTGAGTTCAGCAGCCTGCTGCTGCCTGACCCCATGGCTGCTGTCCCCGCCTGCTGTGTTTCTGCTGTTATAGCAGCAGTCAGTTGTGCTCAGGGTATGTGCAGTGTGAGCAGCGCTTCTGAAGCACTGGAAGGGGCTGCTTCTGAAAGCTGGGCTGGGCGTGCTCGGGGAGAATCCTACATGGGCAGAGGGGAATTGATAGCACAAGCCAAAGTTGAGTTACTGTGCTACCAGAAATCAGGGCATTCACGTTCTTACAAGGCCAATAGAGACTCACAGGAGGAATCTTGACTCAAGTGCTATCAATGCAGTCTGTGAATATATTGCTATTGCAAGGAATACTGTCATAACCAGACATTCTGCCTGTACAGTTTTATCACTGCAGTTCTTGTGTGTGCAGTACTTACCAGTCTGCTGATACCTGATAACGGGCAGACTGGAAATGCGTTTGTTCTTGCCTTTTTTATATTTATCTGGTTTATTGCAGAAGGCAAAGATCATGTAATATTGGTTTCTACATATTCCAAGCAATGTCTTTTTTTAAGAACAGCACTTCTTCATCTTGCTGAAGGAGGGAGTTTGGGCTATTCGTGAACATTCCCTCTTTTGCCATTTACGCTCTTGACAAAAGAATTGATTTATTAGTTGTATGTGATGAGTTGTTACCATTTTCAAGCAGTGGTGATGATCCACACTTTGATGCCATGTACCGTGCAACATAGTTGAGACTGTTTCTTGAGCAAATGCTGGGAGTATCTGAGGTAATCCTAATTTCTACATAAGTGTTTTTCCCAGTTTCTTTTGCCAGGAATCACTATCCCACACAAAGCAGCAAGTGTCACCTTGTCTTCAAGGGATGCCATCAATGGGGACATTCAGGAGCTGGCTTTAGTCTGGGCAGCGCAGGTCTTGCTGCAGTGCGGCCATGGTAACCGTGAGCTCAGGGCAGGCTGACTGCCTGCATCACAGCCAGTGCAGGCTCAGAACCAGGAGCAGCCAAGCCACCTGCTTTAAAATCAGCACAGCATAGATGTGGTCTAAATAACTGTGCTGGAAGATCACATGCTGAGATGCCAGCTGCAATCTTGTGGGAAGATTTGTGTGTTTCATGAAGTTCACATAATTTCACTTCCTTTGTATAGCATTTTGGTGGCTATTAGCATTTTTATTTTTACCATGTTTAGCAGTAGAAACAGCAGAAAAGTGGGGATATGGCTGAAAACTGGTCTCTTGGATACTTTGTGTGGTTTTAGTTCCTTCCTAATGTGCTTTTTAGTATGGCTTTGATGTCACTACTTGAGAAATATGCCTGGATATTGTTCAGCCTAGGTAAAAATAGCCTCATTCTGTCAGATAGTCTGTATTTTAATAAGTCTTTTGCTAAGACTGTGTGTTTCACAGCATAGTAGAGGTGACCTAAGAGACTTGTGGGTAATAATTCATATTCTGTAATAATGAGTTTTCTCTATCCTTCCTTGCTGCTTTCCATCTGCCTTCATTTCATGAAGCAAAAGTTAAGGATATTCTAGAGCAGAGCTCAAATTCTGCTTGTTGGCATAAAGAACAGACGTTTCCTTCTGATGTGAATTCAGGACTTGCTTTCAGGGTGAAGTTGTGCATGCTACTGTTGCCCTTTTCAGGGAATGCCAAGGCCTTGCTGAATGCGAGCTAAAGTACTGAATTGAATCTTACATGTGGAGGAAGGTCTTCATTCAGTCAATGACTCAGTAGCTGATGGCAATCTCGGTTTGGTGTGTACCAGCAGCCTTCCTGAAAAGGTAGATATCTCCTTGCTGCAGCTCCTGTTACAAGGAGCTGAAATATCAAAGGCACAGTGAAAAATCTGCAAACTCTTGACTGCAGGATGGTGCTGCTGCTGTGGCTGTATGAGGTGAAATGCCAGAGATGGTGGTGTTGGAACAGGTTGTTGCTGCAGGCAGCTTTTCCGAAGCGAAGCTCTCATGTAAAGGCTGAGAACTGCTGAAGGATGATGAAGAGGCAAAAACCTTGGGAAAACTGGAGCTGTGGTTTCTTCAGGTAGGAATTTTCAGGAGACCTGGAAAGCAAGTTTACACTAGGAAAGACTGCGGAAAGCCAGCAGATGCCAGGTCTGCAGAGCAGTAATGCCATGGTACTTCAGGGAATAAAGGGAGAACTCACTTCCAGGTCTGCATGAAAACCGCTGTAGTTTTCTACTTCTGCTGATGTTTGGTTCACTTAAAATATTTTATAAGTATCACATTTATATCAGTTGCTTTCTAATTAGGATTCTTTCTGTATGTGACATAAAGGAAGCTTGAGTATTTGAGTTTTCAATGAATGATACTTCCCTAAAATGGCTGATATGAAGCAAGATTAAAGTATAGCTGAGATATGGCATTAGGAAACAAATCTAATGTTTCTAAGCAGTCAATAAAGCATTCTCATTCTTCCCTCCCATCTAATACAAATTAGTCAGAAGAAGTCATTTTTGTTGTAAGAGATCAATTGAACTTTCTGATACTAACAGAAATATACAACACAGACAAGTGAATGAGGGCATTGTGGTACCAAGAAGTACGTTTGCCAGAGAGCTTCACATCTTTTCCTGACTGGAGAGAGAGCAGAGTAACTGATAGCTAATGTGGTGCCCTGTATGTCACTTGTCTAGACTTCCTTTCATTCTGTATCACAAGCAGTGCCTTAAATCCTGATAATGAACTAAGTGAAAGGCGAAGTTTGATGAGGACTGTATATAAGCTGTTTTTAAGTAACTCCGTCAGCAGAGATGAGAATAACCAAGCAAACCAAGCAGCTTTTGGATGTACAGGTACAGCTTTAGTTTCTTTCAGGTTTGGGTACTTTGAAGTTTATATGATGTTTTTGTTTTTCCCCCCTTTGAATCAGTTGGTCTTTATTAAAAGATAGCGTTGATGTTCAGAGACCGTAAGAGAGGTGAGATTTGTAGAAAAAGGTTATATCATCAGCACTACAGAATGTGGAATTTGTTGAATAGTTTTTCCTCTGCTTGCTTTGTTGCCAGAAGCTGCACTGCGTGATTAGATCTATGGTTTTGTTGCAGCAGTACTTGGGTGCAACAGTGGTCCTTTGGGATTGAAGGGCTTTTCTATTGTGATCCACTGCTGTTATGTCAGTGTTTGAGTTAAAAGGTCTCCTCTTTTAAGGAATGAATATTTTTCGCCCTTGTAATTGAAGGTTGTTGCAAGTTTAATCTTCAAAATCTGAGTAGAGCTTTGGTAGCTGTTGAAGTGGTGTGGAGAAGGGTGAGCTTGCATGCCAGGGCCCAGCTGGCCTGTCAGCAGATCCAGTGGAGATGTTTTGATACATTTGATTGTAGCTGGCTGTTTACTTCAATGTTTTTATGACAAACACAAAAGCAGATATTGTGTTTCAAACAGCAGATTGTTGAGTTCTTTGTGGGTGACAGTGTCTGCTTGAGTAGGAGTTAGCAAATTCATTATTGAGAGAATAGTTTTTTATGCTGTGATGGTGGGTAGGTCCTATTGTTATGCTTCAGAAGCTAAAATACATAATCTCAAGAGTCCTTGTAATGTTCTTTCAAGGTTGCAGGGTCCCTTTCTATGTTTGTTAAACTGCTTTGTTCAGGCTCATCCACAGCTAAGCTCCAGTCTGAGCTTTGGACCATGTTTTGTCCTCTCCTCCCAGGGGAGACAGAGCATAATGCGTGACTGAATGGTCTTTTTCAATCTTTGTTTCCTAGTCCTCAGTTTTTCTATGTCTTATATGGAAACAGATGTAAATTATACAATAAAAATGAATTTTAATTACGATAATGGCTTCCTATCACTCCAAATACCAAGGGAGGCATTATTAAGCTTGCTTTTCTTCATTGTAAATGATTCTAAAAAGGTGATAAGATATCTTAGGAGCATGAGGTAACTTGTTTTTATTGGTTACTGGCAGATGGTGACTGTGTAATGAATGTGGAGGTAGTGGCAATTCACTACCACAGTAGTTCAAGAGAGAATTTTTGGTCCCTGAGGAGTGCAAATCGGCCTGCTCGGCATCTTGAGAGGAGTTTCTGATAACCTTAGGAAGTTCTTTTAGCCAGAAAACCAGCGGGTGATGAAAAATATGAGTAAGTTCATTATGACTCTTGGGTATACAAAAATTATGACTTATACATTAGATATTGTAAATATGGGGTGGGTTTGTGATCTGTGGTGTTGAATGCACTGGAGATCAGTGAGGGAAGAGAACTAATACAATTCTTTGCATTAGTGAAATGTGTTACGTTGCAGACAAGCGCATAAATCTGATGGGTTTGTCTGCAGCTTTATTTCCTGAAGATTAGTGCCGATTCATGTGTATTTGTGCTTCTGTGTGACTGTTTTTCTCTTGACTTCTAAGTCAAGATCTTTTAGTGGATTAAGTCTTGCATTTTCTAGTGGATTTCAGAAGCTTGAGTTGCTTTCTCGTGCATGTGTAGCCCTAATATTAGGGAAGGTACAATCATTCAGAAGAGCAGCCTTGTCTGCAGCTTCTCCTTGCTTCAGATACACTGCTAACTTGTCATTTTCTCCTGATTGCTGCATTGTTTTTAAAGCCATTCTGTGGCCCTGTTCTACTGAAAAGGCAATTCCTGACAAATTCTGCATGATAATGAAAGAATTGAACCTAATGGATCCCAGGCTAGTTTCTGGCTAAGAAATCCCTCTCTCAAGAACAAAATTGATCTTGAACATTCTTTTATAGCTTGTATTTATGAACAAAGAAATTGTTTAGGCTACATTAAACCAGTATTTAGATATCCATAAAATTTTCTGTGACTTTTATGTAGGTAGATGCTCACTAGCTATTTTCCAAAACCTATATTCTTTCTGTTAATAGAAGACTCTAGTTTACTACTTCTTTCCTATAACATGAAGAAAGGCATGTATTAGACCTCCTGTGCAGTGTTTTTCAGGTCAGGTGCAGAAATTAGGATGGAGGTGAGCATTTTTCTTTCCAGTTTCTCTGTGCTTCGCAGAAATCACAGGGTTTTGTTTTTTTCTTTCCTTGAGAAGGGAAAATTTTGTTGCCTATTATAAACATCAGTGTAAGTTTCTTTCAGAGTGACAACACAGGAGTTGCTCTGTGCATTGCCTTGAGTGATAAGCAACAGGGTGTTTTTTTCTCAGTGTAATATTGATCTGCAGAAACTCTTCTGCACATATCCTGAGAATCAAATATCTGAAGTCCTTGTGTATAAATAGGGAAAAATCACTTTATGTTCTCCCTTCCTCAGCCTATAATGATGTGTGTCCTACATGGAGGCACAAGGATGGTTGGACTGTGTAATCTGCAGTTCCTTGGTCTTGTCCGTATCACTTTCCTTCTGTCATTTCCTGTACCTAGTACTGAGAAAAAGTATTACCTGATTCTCAATCTGCTCATCTGGATTAGCTCCACTGCTTGAACTCAACCCATCGGATCCTCCCACACTCTTCCTCCGTCTCAGTTTTGCTATGGATTTCCCCATGAGCTAAGGAGCATTCTCCAGCCATCCTTCACAGGAGCTGTGAACATACAACTCTTCCAGTCGCTTGTTGTAATTAAGGGAGAGCACTCCATTTCCTTGAAGAATGGAAAGATGAAATCCATTTTCCAAACCTTTTGTTTGTAATGCTCAGTAATAAGGTGTTGTTTGCAGAGCAGCATTATGTTGTGGTTTGGGAGAGTTACTGTAACTAAATGCCAGTGCCATTTCCTCCAGGGATTTCCTCTGTGTTGCTAGATGGGTCACTGTAGTCGGTTTCTTTATCTGTAAACAGATGATGCAGGCTTATATTTGCAGTAAGATACTTTTAAAAGTGCAGTGTGTATTGCAAAGCAGCATTATTATGATTAAAGAAGAAAGATGATAATCTTGAAAATACCCGGCTAGAAATATAATTGAAAATGAAACCTTTACTATGTAGATTCGTAGAAGAGGATTTTTGCTTAGTCTGGTGACTCCATTAGTTTAAAGCCCATTTCCATGTACCCAGCAAAGATTATGCCCCCAGAGCAGATGTAGAGTTTGGAGTCCTGCTGAGTTGAATCATCCCTTCAGCGCTTGAGTTTACTTGCAACAAAAAGAAGGAAACAGCTGGAGAGAGGCTTTTGGGGGTAGGCTTCCTATAGATTATTCTCCTAATTGCTACAGCTGAGCACACAAGAAGAAAGGCAGAGCCGGGGGAGGTGTATTTATGAGAAATATGTCCTTTCTGTTTGCTGATTGTCGGCCTTCGGACTATTGTACTACTTAGGTTGAAGCTCTGCTGCTGGATTTTATCATTTGACACAAATACAAACATGAATTCTTAATAGCAGTCTCTCGTGTAGCATTTCACTTTCTCAAGGTATCTTCTGTTCTAATTACTACTAGGTAAGGGGAGGAAAAAAAAAAGGAAAATCCAAACCCAGGCCATAAGAGACTTGTTAAAGATTTATCAGCTTCAATCTCTTTCAGTGTGATTTGGCAGCAGCTTCTATCAAATGGGCCAGAGCCCTAACTTTGTTCTTTGGTGCCCATAACTCCCAAAAGGAAGGATTAATCAGATGTGGCTTGTTATCACTGAACACTTAGGAAATAATAAAAGACAGAGACAGTTTCACTGTAATTGTTAAGGGTACCTGTCACAAGTGACAGTGTAACAGTAATTCTCCAGGATGAAACTAGTGTGATTTATTCCTGTTGCATTTATGTCTCATACAGAGTTCTGTGCTCTAGGCTCAGCTTCATTTTGGGCATTATTGCTTCTTCAGTTTTAAAGTTCTCCGTATAATCAACTAATTGCATTCCAACCAGATTTGCTATGGGAGAGTGTATGCTTGCTAGATAAAAGAAAATAGTTCCCAATGAAGTAATGAGATGGGCTCCTAACTTTATTTGACATGCTGTACTAGCAATTAGTGTGTGTGTGTGTAATGTGTGATACTGGCACTGCCATACTTAACACACGGTTGTGGCCTAACCTTTTCCCTGTATGCAGAGTTGCCCACCTTTTGACAGTGTGAAGCTGTGTCATTGTTTGAGCCCAGCCATAAATCTGCCACGATGTCGTTAGCTCACCCCCTCTTTCTTCCCCCCAGCTCCAGGAGGGATGGGGAGGAGAATTGAAAGAATGTAACTCCCATGGGTTGAGACAAGAACAGTCAAATAACTGAGGTATAACACAAACCACTGCTGCTACCACCAATAATAATAATGATAAAGGAAATAACAAGGGAAGAGTATACAACTGCTCACCACCTGCTGACTGATACCCAGCCCGACCGAGCAGTGATCTAACTCTTCCAGGTAACTGCTGCCAGTTTATACAGTGGGCATGACGTGCTGTGGTATGGAGTACCTCTTTGGCTAGTTTGGGTCAGGTGTCCTATCTCTGCTTCCTCCTGGCTTCCTGTCCTCCCTGGCAGAGCATGAGACTCAGAAAGTCCTTGATCAGACTAAACATTCTAAGCAGCAGCTAAAAACATCAGTGTTATCAGCGCTGTTTCCAGGCTGAAAGTCAAAACCACAGCAGTGCACCAGCTACTAGGAAGGAGAAAAATGACTGCTACTGCTGAACCCAGGACAAGCTGCTAAGTCCTCAGTGGGATTTAGGATCCTGGGATCCCCAACTGTATTGCTTGTGTGTCAGTATAGAAGTCAAAGCAGACGTATCTGCCCAGAAATACAGTCAGGAGGAGAGACAATTGCCAATGGAAAGCTGCTGGTCAGGAATCTCTACTGTGGATATACCCGGCCCTTCCTGACATGCTAAGTTTGTCCCAGCACTTCAGCATCTCTCCTGGTTGCTTATGTCATGCGTTAATGTTGCATTGAGGTACAGCCAGCTGGCTGCTGAAAGTCAGAACAGAAAACAAAGTACTGGTACAGAGTAATTGTTTTGATCTTTTTTTCATTAAATTTTAGAAAACAGGCACGTAGTTGGAATAAACACTAGTGACTGTTGGCTTTGTTCTTTGACATAGATGAACTAAGTTCATGTGTTCTTGTAGCATTGTTTCAGTCTATTTCCACTAATAAATCAGCCTTCTCAAGAGGCACTTTGGTGAACATCTAATGCAGAGTTCTGGAGATGGTTATTGTCCTCAGATGCGGGGAAAGTTTAGGGCTAAATCAAGAAAAGCAGTTACAGGTCTGAGCATATATTTCTTTTTTTCCCATTTCTCTCTGCTTTAAAATCATGAAATCGTGTAAATGACTTTATGCTTGTTTTTTTTTCATACCCTGAGAGGCTGCGTAACATATTGCAAAAAAAATGAGTAGCATTTGGGAACTACTGAGTATTAGCTGCTTCTCTGCTTGCTACTTACTGAAATTGTAATGCCCGAATGGGCTAAAGAGCATGATAGAATCATAGAATAGTTAGAGTTGGAAAGGACCTTAAGATCATCTAGCTCCAACCGCCATGATCACCTCTCTTTCTGTGTGTTCATGAAATGCTATTTTGCACATACTTTAGATGCTGCTGTCTTTACAGGAAACCTGCCTTTAATTCTTTGTCTTCCTTGGGAAAAGCTTTCCCTTTACATTAAAGCAGTTGTTGCAATTTAAATTCCCAGTAAAGGCAAGATGTAGGTGCAGGTTTGGTGCTTTTTTTCAAAGGCTGCTGTAGCTTCTTCGAGGGTTAAAGTGCTATTACATACATGGAGTTGAAATTTGCCCATGGAAGAGCTGGCAGCATGTGCAGATCTCTGAGCAGGAGCCGTAGTGTAGAGAAGGTGTGTTACATTGAATATTGCTTTTGAGGAGCAGTGAGCTCTCTGGCCTCCGTCCTTGTCCATCTGTGCCCAAGAGTTTTTAGCAGTTATGTGTTAATAAAAGCAAACTAATGTATTTTTACATTGAAGACATTTTGCTTGCCTTCTGGCTTTGTGATATTGTACACTGTCTGCCTTCTAATCTGTGGCTGTTTCTGCTGTGTTCTTCTCTCCAAAGTCAGACTGGATGGAAACTCTATTTCACTGCAGAGAATAGCTACATAGCTGAGCTGGATGTGATTAGCTTTTCCTAGCTGAGATCCTTCTGATGGCAAATTCTCAGGAGAGCCAAAGCTCTGTGTAAGACTTGGTTGCATCTGTGCTCTGTTTAGTAAGTGTCAGCTCATTGGTAACTTTGGTGTGCCCAGAGACATGCTGTGGCTGGCAAAAAATACTTCTTATTTCCCCTGTGCTTCCCTGCTGTTTTCATTAGGTTTGTAAAGTCATTTTCTTCAGCTAGATGATTAGTGTCTAACTGGGTTTATGTTAATACTTGAGTTCAGTTCATTTAAAAAACTGATAAGGAACTGTATTTCGCTATTTGAAATTGTGGAACTATTCAAAGATCCTTTTGTGCTCATAATGGATTTAATAACAATATGTAGTTGGGAGAATGCTTCATAAACCAAGACCTTTAAAAATGCCCCTTCTGCTGCAGTTAAACATACCAGGATAGACCATCCTAAATGTGAATCAGAGGAAGATGGCAGATGTTACATTTGGGATTGCAAAAGCATAAAGCAGTCACTGCCCATAGACAAAGTTGACTCCTGCATTCACAGCCACAATGCTCTTGGCTGGGTCAGAAGTGCAATATCCCAAGGAGGACTTAGGAGCTTTTTAGCTGGATCTATGGATCAGAGGAGGCCAGAGGTGACCAAAGAGAATTGAAGGTTGATCTGTTTATAGAGCTCACTTTTCTGAGAGATTGGAGGGAACACATAAATCTTCAAGAGAGTTTGGTGGATGATAACGCACTTCATCACTGGTGATAGGTGCACTGTGCCTGATGTTTTCAGAGGCAGGGGTCGTTCAGTAATGTGCTATTTTCTGGGACCCCCTTTACGTGTTAATAATTTACTTTTAGATTATTAAAATACATTGAGGTAGTTGATAGCTTTAATAGCAGCTTTAACTGCCTTCAGTGAACAGGAGAAGCTTCCAGAAGAGAAAGGGTGCATGTAAGGAGGGTGGGAGTTGAATCTCACCAAGCTCCTTCCCTACAATCAGTACCCCACACCAGAGAAACCTTTTTGTAGTTCTGCTAGTGTTTCTCAGGGTACATTATAACACTTGGGCTGCTGATTTGCAAGATGCTCTAGTGGGCCCCATCTGCCAGTTGTGCCTCCCTGCCTCGTGGTATCTGAGGAGAGATAAAGCCTCCAGTGTTTATCTGCCTCCTCATGGGGCTGGTAAGGTTTCTTGGAAAATCAGTTTCAGGGAACAGGACATGCAGGGATACAATTTTGTTCTTCTCTTTGTGTTGTAGCCATTCTGGATACATATCCCTTTTTTCCTCCACTCTTCATGGCACATTTGTTGTGTATCTTTGGGACTACTTTTACAAATAGTTTATTCAGTGCTAAGAGCACTATATACACATCATTAATTTCTTCTAGTATGGGATTTGTGTTCAATTCTTTTATTTTCCTATAATAGCCAAATAATATTCTAAGCAGTGTGCTAAAGAGTATTCTACAGAGCAAATTTCTCAATCTTTTCTACCAAAGTTACTCTACTTATTAGGGAAAACTTAGCCTTTGAGAGAGAAGTGATGGAAAAGTGTGATTATAGCCAGTGGGGTAGAGGACTCCTGGGATGGACAAAGTGAGACAGAGAGAGCCTGGATTCTAATTTTGTCTCTCCTGAATATTTATTTATGCAAAAAAGAGCAGGTTCAGTAGGAGAAACAGAACAAGGTCTTCCTCTCAATTATTCTAGAGTTCATCTTTGAAGTAATAGCAGCTGAGCAGTTGCAAGTGACAAGGAACCAGTAAACCAGAGCAAGTACGATGCTGGAGTGTGTGGGTGCTGTGGGGTGGTGGGACACTGGTGTGATGAGATGCTGCTGGGGGTGTTCAGGGCTGGCCCTGCCCAGCTGAGCTCTGTGTGACCCACTGGCAGCAGGGTGGCAGAGCCAGAAGCCCTTAGTAGTGGGAACTGCACAAAACTAGGGTCTGAGCCTGTGAGACTTTTAGCTGATGCTGGGGCTGGTCTACAGAGAGATGAGGGGAAGGGAGCCAAGTGCTCTGATCCTGCTGGTTGGCAGGAGAGGGCAGCAGCCCTGGCTGTAGTGGTTCCCCAGGGGCTGTGTCCCAGCTGCTGCTCTGAAGGGTTCTCCAGTACTGAAGGAATGAAGGAGGAGTTAGTGCCCCAGGGTGGCATCTTCAGTGACTGACCTAGATCTGTGCTATTCTGGCTTTCATAGGGATGTGGTTTGGACAGGGTGCTTTTTGACATGGTAACAGCTCTTGCTCAGTCACAACAAGAAGTGTAGATGAACACAAATTGCTTTTTTTTTTATTTTTTTTTTATTTGCAATCATTTATTTGTGTTAGGTTTTAAAATGTGGCAAATCAGAATAACCCTGGTCTGCAGCTGACCTCTACTCAGAGGTTGCATTCTTAAAGGAACAAGATATATGTGAGTGTGTCTCTTGGTGTCTCATGTTCCCTTGGGAAACCATTATTCTGCAGTAAGGCCAGCAGGCAGAGCTGCAGGTGCCCCTGGGCTGTTGTGCATGTGCTGTAAATCTGCTGCCTGGCAGAGGTGCAGGGAGTGTGTGCATGAGCATAGTGTATATGTGTGAGTTTCTGTGCCGAGACAGAAATATGGCAGCCTGAGGTAAAGCAACACCATTTTTAATCCCAAACCTTATTTAGAAGAGCCTGTAAGTATTCTCAGTTCATCCAAAACTCTAAATCTGTCTCTCATTTAACTCCAACCCCCAACGGGGGAATTGAGACAATTTTATCATCTGTTTATGTAAGCTTTTGTCACTGAAAAGTTAGATTTATGCAACGTAGTTAAGTCAGATTTACGGGACACCGTTAACTCTGAGAGAATGACCCAGGGGATATAAAGAAACTTCAGCTGAGGAAATATTTTATTTTAGTGTGTGGAGGAGTTTTACACTAGACAGACACTTGCACCCTCATGCTGGTAAGAGTTACAGCAGCATATTTCTGGCTGTAGAGTTAATGAGGTTGCTTGAGTGCATTTTAAATTCTGTGTCTGTAATTGGCTGGAAGTTCCCTGCAAACATCCAGGTTAATGCTTCCCCGCTCCAGCTGGGTCTCTGGTGCTGCTTTGTGCAAACCACTGGCATGGTTTGTTCTCTGAACCAAGCCAGGGTGTGAGAGGTCTCCTGCTCCCAGAGGAGGAGATAGAGTTGCTTCACCAGCCATGCAAAACTGCAGCACAGGTTTCAGAACATCAGGTTGGTTTTGACAGTGGTCTTTCTCATCTACAGGTAACAGTTTCTAAATATCTGTAGTCCTTCTATCACCTTATGTAATCAAGGGAACTTGGTCTCATTTAGCAGTTGAATACTTGTAAGCTGCAAGGAAGGAAAAGGTCCTTGCCTGATTGACTGTTCCATATGTGTTGCTGTAAAACAGGAGCTTGCTTTGCATCAGTAGGGATGAATTCCATCATCACTCCTTCTCCTCCTGACATCTGGAGCTCTGGGGTTTCAGCATGATGGGTTTGATTTGTGAGCTGAAAATCAATGAAGTCTCTGTTGTCTCAAGTGTGGGTGAAGCATTGAGCACTTGTGAAGAGTTGCTACAAAAGCTGCTTAAGGCTGTTGTCTGGTTAACTGAAGTTCATTTGCACTGTTGTCCTGATGAGCTGGGCTGGCCCTGGGGGACCTGTGTGTGGGTATGGGCCAGTGCCTTTGTCTTTGGGGTGTGCTTAGCAAGAACTGGGGCAATCACTTCAGCTGGATTGGTGCTGGGTGTCTGGGGAGTGTCAGCACTGCTGACTGATGAGGGGTGATGAAAGCTGTGATTACTTAGACAGATCTGTCAGGAAAGGGGCTTGCTTCTTTCATTCTGTTCTTGCAGACCAGAGAGATGACAGGTATTCCCTCGTGACCCCCAGGTTTGGAATCTCTGTGCACAGGGGGTGTGTAAGTGAAATAAAAGATCATAGCTTAAGCAAGCATGGTGAAGGTTTTGGTGTATGTCATCAATCCTGTTTGAGAAAACAGCTGAAGTGTTTCCAAGACTTGAGTGTTACATGGGTTTAACTTTCTCCATCAGTAGTAGGTTTTGGCACCTCAGGCTGAAAGGAATATATCCAAGCCTGGAAAATATTCTCATTTAGGATAAAACTCAAAGGGAGTGATTTTCTGTTTATTTTCTGCCTCTGATGGGTAGTTCTGAATTTTGGTGCTCATCTTTTATGCTTGGACCCAGACACCACTTCATGCAGGTCAGTGTCCTGGTGGGTGTCTGGCCAGGGCACACCAGGCTGTGCTGCACCCATTCTGCTCCAGGCTCCTCCACTCTGTGGACCCTTTTTCTCACATAGGTGCTGTTTCTTGCTTCTTTAAAAGCTTGCTATGTTTTTTTCCACTCTGTAAACTGTATAGTTTTATTTATTCTCTTTAAATCCAGCCTTAGATATATATACAGGTATTATTTTGATGAGCATAATAAAGGCATGAGAGAGACCAAAATCTTCTTCCAAAGTCTGTCAACCCTGATCTCTGTGGAATTTCAGGTCTGAAGCGTTACATGCATGATAAATGTTACATGCTGAATTTCTTGCATACCTTGCAGTTGCCTTTTTTGGCAAGCATCAGATACTTTTATTGATTCTCTGTATAAAAGGGGAAGGTATTTAGAGACATGGTCTTCTCCAGGATAAAAATTATGTAGGATTGGTAGAGCAGGACATGATATGGAGGAATTGTGTTATATGTACTCAAGAGAGCTTCAAGTCAAACAGGGTAAATTAATAAATTGCATCAAAAAAAGCTGTGAAATTTTATGAATCAAAAAATCCTATCTGTGTAGAAAGATTATGATCTTGAGACAATGACAGAAGAACTTGTCACAATATACTGATAATATCCATGAAAGGCGAAGTGAGATTAGAAAAGCTGCAAAAGCAGAAATTAGGCTGCAGTTATGGGTATATTGGCTAGGTTTGGGGCTGGAGGTAAGAGGTTAAAGATTTTAAATCTTGCAAGCCTCTGCTTTTTTGCAGTAAAATACCTGACCTAACCTGAAATGGCAGAGCAAGGCTTGATTACTCCTGCATAGCAAACAGGGCACTGTTGTGAAGTTGGTCATCGTGCTATTCAAGTTTGATCTCCTGGCAGAAGCAATAAATGTGGCGCAATAAATGTGGCACAATAAAACATTCAATGTCAAAAAACACTTTTGAAAGAGGCTGTTTAAAAATAATTTTAAAGGAACAGCTGAAATTGTAATGCTTTCAGGTGAATGACTTGGAAAGTATACCGAAAGCATGGATAAAAAGTGAAGGGAGGCTTTTAAGAAGGGATAGCAAAAAGGAGGAGGATTTAAAGAACATACTTTCTGTTGAATATAAATGTAAAATTGCAAGAAAAGCTAAAAGGATTCTGATTACTTGACACTCATAATTAAAAAAAAGGCAAACACAAACACTCTGAAATCAAGTCCTCAGTAGCCTGGCACTCATCCTGCTTTTGCCTTAATAGATAATCAATAGTAAAGTAATAAACCATAATACAAGTCACATTCAAGGAAAGTAATGGGATAGCAGGAGAGTAAAATGCATTACTTGCCTTGGCAGGCAGTATAGCAAAACTTAGGGAGACTCCCATCTGCTCCATATTGGCTCCTTGTCTTGTGGGAATAATCTAAGTAACTGTCACAAATTGATGTGTCAGTAGAAGATGGTCAAAACAATCGATAAAGAAAGAGTGACCGGAACAGATAGCAGCATCTTTGGTGAAAAGGGAACTTAAATATACTCTATTAACTGTACAGTAATCTGTCATTTAAATCAGCATTACAGAGACAAAAAGGACATACTACCTGTGGAAGAGTAGAAGGGGTGTGGGAAACTACAGGTAATTAAGCAAGTGTGTTTTCTGTGTTAGTGGCACACTGATAGATAATGGAGATTATTAGAGAGACATACATAAACAAGATATAGTAGGAAAACAGGTCTTTTTAAAGGGAGTCATGCCTGATAGATCATTCAGGTTTGTAGGAGTTAATGGGTACTTGGATAAGGGTGGTCTGGTCAATAGAGTGGCCATTAATTTTTTCAGTGCACTTTGAGCAAGGTCCTTGGAGAGGGAGGGGAGAAGTCTTCTTATTTATAGTATCAAATGGATTAGTAACTTTCTAGCATGTAGACAACAGAGGTAAGAATAAAGGTCTCTTTAGTTGAATTGATGGAAGTTTCCATTAGTCAAACAGATTAGTTACTGGATTTGTGCTGGTCATGGTATTTGACCAGCTAGGTCAGGAAAAGGAATGAATAGTGAAGTGCTAACATGTAATCATACATACTGCTGTATAGACAGCGTGTGTGGAGAAGGCTCTTCTGGAATGACCATACAGCATTTCATACAAACACAGCAACTACTTGGTGAAATTCTTAGGCAGTAATTTGAAAGCAACCAAAAGGAAGCAGTCTTTCTCCCCACAGCATGTAATTACATTACAGCACAGGATGTTGCAGAGATATGAGCTATAGCTGTATGCAAAAGGAGATTCACCAGATTTTCTCTCGGAGGCAGAGTCAACTGGTGAATATTAAACAACATGAACAGAAGCTCCCCATCCTTGTCATAAAAATCTCCAGCTGGCTCTTGTCAGGCAGGGTTCTGCTTGCTTGGCCTTTTCTCTTACCCACTGTGTCAGTTCCTAGGAGTTCATTTTAAGTCCTGGTAATGATACTTGGAAAAATGTCTTTGGGTGAGATGGTGTTAATTTTGAGGTGTATTTTCTATCAGAATGAGCTGGCAACCTAAAGCAATTTTGAAATGACTTCTGTGTTTGTGGGCAGAGGGGAGGGTAAACTGCTTCCCACCTGTTCCAGGGAATGATCATCTCTGAATTTCTTGTGTGAATGCTCTTGTCCTGCACTCATCAGATGTATTTATCTGTGCTATAGGCAGTGTCAGTGCTTCCCTGACCAATGGTTACATCTCTAGAAAGCTTTTCTTATTTGAGCAGAAAGTATTTGAAGCAGTCAGACCACTCCAGGGATTTTCACCTGTGCTGGAAGAACTACAGAATGAGAGGTTTGCTTCTGTTAAAAGAAACTGTGCACTTTGCATTAGCAAGGCATGTCACAGCTTGTCATTACAGCTTTGTCCTTCACCTTGAAGCAATACATTACACATTGTGGAGGGGCTCAATCCTTAGCTCAGGGACAGAATTCATGCAGTTGTGTAAACTCATGCATTTTGTGATTCTCTGCCTGAGGGGCTCCTTTTCCAGTTGGTGTGCAGTGAAAAGGCAGCAGCGCCCTACTGTCCAGTGATGGGCGCTTGTGGGTGTCTGAGTTGGTGTGCTGCTTGTGCTGCCTGATGGTGTGCTGACAGCAAGAGATGTACAAACTGGCTGCAGCTGAGATCTGAATAGTGAACTTGTTTTCTGGTCCCTCCAAAATTCTGCATATAAAGAGACACTTTTATTTAACTACTCTACATACAAACTGCTGGGATGTCAGAGTAGCAGAGCTTGGTGGTAAAATATGGCAAATAGTGCAGTCTTGCTACAGCTCATTAGACTTGTGAGCTATCACTAATGACCGGACTGTGTAACCATTGCAGTATCAGTAGTGCTGTGTGCTGTAACCTCCTGGCACTAGAAATGGGTATACTGGGGACAAACTGCATGTTAACCCATGAAAAGTTATTTTTAGCTTTCTACTTGGAATCAGCAGTCTAGTTAGTTTTCCTCTAGTGGGTTAAATATTTTGTGGCACTGTAATTAACAGCCTTGTTGACAGAAGGATTGCACTGCTATTAATAGATATGTATCTGTTTCAGTAAATTTTAGCCACCTTTGTTCTGAGCTGTGGAAATTAATAATGTAGCTAATGAAAATCATGTGAATGAAGATTGCTGATATAGGCAATTACTCCATTCTCACATATGGTGGTACATACTGTTTTCGATGTTGAAAAGAAACTAATAGAGACAGAAAATTATGCAAGGGAATCAAAATAGTGAAATAACTATTGGTATGTGAAGTAACATTGCTATGTTTTGACAGAAACTGAAGCATTTTTCCTTTGACTTTGCAAAGCTGAGTTGTTGAAACACCTCCTTGCGATAGCCATTCTAAAGCAGCCATGATACTGTCAGGGATGTAGTCCTTACCTCCAGGTCACTAACAGTACCACTGTGTTACTTTGATGCATGGATGCATCTGTTGTATGGAAAACATGATTTCTCCCCTGTGCCCATCCCCTTCCTTAACCTCAAAGTGGTAAGAGCTGAAGTGGGCACCATTTCTAACAACACCAAAGTGACCTCAGAGCTTTTTGTAACTCGCTCTGGATTACAATAGGGTGAAGAAGTGAAACCCTGCCCTCATGCACAGAGGGAGAGCAGCTGCTCCGGGGCTGCTGAATGAGCGGGATGCTGCTGCGTTTTGTTCTCCTGACAAGGCTCTGCAGAAAGCAATTAAGCAGTGTCTGTGTAAGCACCCTGCACCAGAGGAGGATGCAATCACTGCTTTCCCGTGGGGCTGGCAGGGCAAAGTGTATGTGGGGATATAAAATCTACCATGGTTTCCTTTAAGTAACCATGTCCAACTAATGAAATGTGTCTAGGGTTTATCCTTCAACATTTAAAACTCCTCTGAGAGGAGGACTTTGTTTTAACACAACTGGAAATACTTTTTGTCTTTCAGTGTTTGTCTTGGGTTTTCAATGCTGGGACATAGGGATGTAAAAGGTCTTGGTTATCAGCAGTGTCTCTTGATCCTTACATCCTCCTTACTTAGTTCTCTCATCCTAATTTTCACTACTAAAATATGCTTTGGTTTAGGATTTAAAAAGAAAAAACTGTTAGCATTCCTTCTTGACCACTTTGGCTCCTGAATCCCTGGAAACCAGTTCACTGCTATAGCACATTTCCATTTCTTTTCTTTTTCACTTTTTCCACATACACAAAAAATATGGGAAGGATTTATTTTTTAGGTGAAGGCACATGTCCAGTCTCTGAAGCTGTAGTAGATTCCCTGGAAAAAATACCCTGGGAAAGGGAGAATCTACTATGTTGAATTCTGTGTAATGTCACTGTGCTGGGGAATGTGTCCAGTTTTAAGGACAGGTAAATTCTTTCTCAGGTAAAGGACTCTCTCAGGAGAGCAAGAAGTCCTTTGATGACTCCCCGTTTGCTGCCAAACTCCTCTCAGTCACTCTTCCTTTTGATCAGCTCGTGGCTTCACTCAGCCTCTCTTGTTCCAAGGGAGAAGCTAATGGAGAGGGGAAGAGTAAACCAGACACAAGGGGTTTCCTTCCTGAAGATATGTTGGCACATAACGGACATGAAAGTACCTGCTGATTTTGCTATTCACAACCTGCAAGTAAAGAGCTGACCTTGAAGAACGATTCATGATAATGCACTGGAGGAAACCTTTGTTTTTATTAAAAATAAAAAGTTGGTAGTTAATCCCATAGTATTTTCTGATTTAATGGATACCTGCTCTGGAGCAGCGCAGGTGTGTACATACATGCAATTAGATTTGGAACTGGGGAGACTTGTGAGTCAAGTTGAAGGAGCCTTCAGCAGTTTAAAACCAAATGAAGTGTTCTCCTGAGTGACACATATTGTGAACAGTTATTGCAGAGAAGCTGCTGCATGTTATATTCTACTTCCGTGTTAAACTTGTTTCTTTTGCTTGCTGAAGGCAAAATTTGAATGTCAGTACTTCAGGTAGCACTCTTCCAATTCAGTCTAAGCAGGAAAAAAATAAGCTGCTGGTACATACTAAAATCTGATATTAAATCTTATGACTAATTTTAGGTTTAGAATATTCTTTTTTTCTCCTTTGTGCTGACGAGGTTTATATTTTACCTGACTTCAGCCTTCTCACATGAATCTAAGTGAGATTTACCTAGCACAGTGTGGAACAGCTTATTTTAAGGTGGAAAAAGTCATTAGTTGGCTCCTGCTGGGACCTTGCATTGAGAAAGCTAAATTACAAGCCACTGAAGTTTAGCATGAAGAAGAGGTAGATTGCTGTTTATCATTTTACTGTTTCCTGCTTGGAGCTCTCAGGTTTTTAGTAGGGCATGTTACGTGATCTTTCTGAGGTGCTTAGAGGTGGCGCAGGAGTTGAACTGACAGAAGAAATTGGTTAGAATGCTTAGATAAAACACTAGTTTCTCATTGCACGGGTTGATTGGAAAACTGCACCTGCATCAGTTGTGTCCTCTGACCACCGCTGCTTGTTGCAGTGCTTGTAGGTGTCAAAGGCAAGATGTGGCTTTGCTGCTGTATCTTGAGAAGCTTCTCAAGGCTCTTTTTTAATGATTACTTCCTTGCAGCAACTAAACATCCATAGGAGAAATACCTTTATTATTTGTATTTTTATTGCAGTTATTGAGCAATACTGCACAATTACTATTGCAGTCATTGAGCAATACAAAATGCAGAGTATTGTAGGGTGTCTGAAAGGCTGTGTGCCTGCCTGAGCAAGTGAGATGGTCCATGGGATCTGAAGAGTAGCTGAGTGCTCCATTTTGAGGATTTATATCCCAGTACAGTTAATAGTTCTTTATTGTTTTTTAAAAAGCCCCACCTAGTCATAAATGTTTTAGGGCTTTGGGGAATATTTCATAGGATGAGTTTCTACAGATTATATTAGCTTGAATGTTTATTTGTCCACCACAACAGAAGAAGTTGTATAGAAAAGGATGCTCAAGAAAAGGACTCGTGACTCTTGGAATGTCTTCTCCTAAGAAGGAGGATTTTTATTCACAGGACCTGGTGAGATGCTTGATGTCAGACTGTATGCTGACAGCTTTGAAAACTTCACATTATTTTTCTTGCCTTGCAGAGGGCTGTAAGATGGGTGAGGGCCATCACTTTCTGAGAGTAGGAGGAACAGGGTTGTGGTGTTTCACGACTCACCTGTCCTACTAAGCCTTTTGTTTACTTGTGAACTAGCCTCTGGCTATGAAAAGATAGAGTGATATAGCCTGTTCTTAAAAAAATGGAAAGATGGAAAAGGTGGTAACTGCCCTCAGGGGTACAGCATCATGTGCTGCCATGTGGGCTCTGACACTTGTAAAGGTTAAGAGCGAAGATAAGAATAACTCAAACAGAATTTAAGATGGAAAGACATAGAAGTTGAATCTCTGTTGATATTCTGGTTCTTTCACGATCAGGCTTGCAACCAGGACTTGTTCTGCTGTCATTCACTACATTAATAATTCTGCCTTCAGGTAAGAGTTTATCACTCCCCTCACAGCAGAATTCAAAATTCAGTTATTTATCTTCCATGGCCTCTGCTCTCCTGAGGCTTCAGGATGAGCCTGCAAATCCTGAACTACTTTTACAGAAGTCCCTGTCTGTACTGGTGCAAAAGGAGGGAATATCCTTGTTGTATGGGGCTGGAAAGGGTGTTAAGAGGATATAGATCCATAAGGACAGCGTGAGACTAATTTTGGAAATGTGTTTCCTGTTGACAGCTATTGGAAACCAAGATACAAATACAGAAATACCTGTGATTGAACACCTGTTTTGGAAATGATATTAAATATAACTTTCTGTACTCACTGCTGGGAGAATCAGGTAGAAGTGTGGCTGGTATTTCATGCGTTACAGACAGACATATTAGAAAACAGCAAAGCATCAGTTTATGTTGAATTACCACTTGTTCTTTAAATGGAAAGCACACACTTGTATTCAAAAGGGGTTTTATCAAGACTTTGTGCTTGTGCACTGGTAAGAGACTATAACAACGAAATTGCAATACGCTATTAATATATTTTCGTAAACCAAAGTCTTGACTTCTTTAACTGTAACCTTAGTATGTATAATCAATAATTGCGGTCCTTTATAAGCATTTCTTAAGAAGACATTTTTTTTGCACAGTCACTAGAAAGCAGTAATCAGTAATAAAAATGAAGGCATTAGCACTGAGACCACGGTAAAAGCATCATTAAAATTGAAGTTCGAAAGTGCACTACTTTAGATTTGCCTCATTACGTGTGCAATTAGGGAATACACAATAAAATGACCATAATTTTTCTGCAATTTCTTATCCTAACTGCCTTTTTAAAGTTTAATTAATGGTAAGAAATAAAAAGAAAAGAGCAAGTGGTGTGCTGAGCCCCAGTTTAACATTACCATCCTTCTGAGTGATCCATGCTCAGTGCCTGCTTGAGGTCCTGCAAGTTGCTCTTTCAATGGCAGCAGAAAGTGTTGTGGTATTCAGATACTGTGTGTGGTTTATCCACTTGGATCTGGAATGTGGGAGTGATCCTGCCCTTACCAGGGTGAAAAGTAGCGTTTCTGCTCCCCTGGGGAAGGAGGAGCAGACCTCTAGAGTTAACTCTGCATATCTTGTTCTAAGATAAGGTGGGAACTAAGATAGTCACTGCAGGGCTGATTGTAATATATACACGCAGCTACTTCTGTATGAGTTTTGTGATCCATCCTTTTGGTTTCATCTGGACAGATATGTTAGCCATGGGTTTGGCACTAACAAAAATCAGCAGGGTAATGTGGTACAGGGTACAGATATCTCACAGCTTCATCTGCCTTCCTAAGTTTGCTGTGTACATGAAGATAATCGTGATACCTCATCTGCGGTGTTGAAACAGAGCAATTGAGATACATGGTACTGATCTGGCATTGGAAAAATTGCCGTGTTAGCTGGAGCTAGATGGGTCTGTTACCTCTGCTGGGACCATGCATTGCTGGTAGTGGTGTTACTGAAGGTACAACAAGTAGATCTCTTGAAAATGTTTCTGATCCGCAGCTTACTGTCACTTAGACAAATACCTACCATAAGAACTCATTGCAGACTTTGAAGCTGGGTTTTCTGAACTGATTCTAATGAAAAATAGGCTTCTGGTCAGATGCTGCTTAAGGAACCTCCTGTATTTAGGAGGCTTGAGGCCAAAGGGTGAGTTCCTGTCAACAGGAAAAATCGTTGTTGTTTTCTGTTTTTTAATAAGTAATATATAAACAGCTTTCTCTTTCCTGTATTTTGCATGTTGAATGTTACTGGGTTTTGCACTGATTGAGAAACATCTAGAAGAAGAATAGGACAAGGATAAATGCATTATCTGACAAGTGTTTTGAGGAGAAATCCACTTGGGAAGTGAGACATTACTTCAAAGCTTTACCAGAAAATCAGGAGCTATGAAAATTAATTAATGCAAGTATGGAATGAAATGAGATAATTTCTTAACATTGCATTGCTGGTTAAGCAGTAGTTACTGAAATTTTTGGCTTAGGTTAGAGATTCCATAAAAACTGGAGCTGAACCTTACGAATCACATGTAACCACTTTTTGCCATTCTTCAGGAAAAACAGATCTTGCAGCATTTAGTGTCTCTCACATCAGACTCTTGGGTATGTGACCTTAACAGCAATGTGAATGCATCAGCCCATAGCTCATTGTGCACAGACTGTCCCACACAGGTGCCTGAGGGTGGTGTTGCTTGGGGTGATGGCCATTGCAGATGCTCTTTCTGCCCCTGCCCTGCTGGGCTGCAGCAGGGGGGAGCTTTGAGGGCATAGTGTGAACTGTGATATGGTTTGGGACAGGAAGCAAATGGCACTGTGCTAATTGGAACTGCAAGAAGGAATTTGAAGTGGAGGACAAATAATTGCCTGTGTTGAAATTGGGCCATAAGATGGTTAACATTAGTGATAGAAAAGGCCAGGTGGAAGATAGTGTTGTTGGGAATACTCGAGAAATGTTCTCTGTATAATTAAAAAGATGACCTGGGTGCATTGTTGTGAAGTGATGGAAAAACAGAGGCGATTTCTTTGCAGATAATGAGGTAAATTTATTTTGCAGCTAGCCATGGCTCTTGGAGATTTTTATCTAGTAATTGTATTTGTCTGCAGTGTACAGATTGATGGGAACTGATCCTGCTCAGCTTGTGATGGCTGGCAGGATCACAGTGTTAGAAGGTATGACTGACATGCTGATTTTTCAGGCATTACCTTCAAGAATCCCAGTACCCTGGAAACAAGGAAATAAGACCTATTAAACAAATGTGTGAACTTGCAAATACAGCAGATATTCCAGCTTGGGAGTATCAAGAAGCCATACAGTGAAGATATTGTGAGGTATTTTCTGTAGCTTGGTTAAGTGTCCAGATACATCTCAGTCGTCACAAACTAATGTATTAAGCCTCCTTTATAACCCCTGAAGTACAGAATGAGGACAGTGAAGAAGGACCAATTAAAGTAGAGGCAAAAATACCTGCGTGTCATAGGGTTCAATAATTTTGTTTCTTTGCTAAAGGGGAAAAAAAAAGAGGCTATAAGCTTAGGTGCTAACTTTAAATTAGCTTAACTTGCTGATGCCTTAAAACTGGGGATTAGTGAATGTAATTATGGGAGCTAGGAAGTACACGAAGATAACGTTGGGCCTTAAACTAAAATCCACAAAGCAAAGAAATTAAAGTTGGAGGATTGTGTCCTGTCCTTATAATGTCCTATTCTTGTGCTGCATCACAGGAGGCCCTTCTTATTCTGCTCGCCTCTTGGCTTGTGCTTTTGGGTACCTTTTTGAAATGAATAAGTGACCTCTATGAGCTTCTAATATTGTAGGAAATGGTCTGCTTGATTGACACCATTGTACATGGACTACAGTCTGTTTTACCCAGTAATGATGCAGCTGGCATGGCCAAGTAGTCAGGTCCTCTTGGACTGTAACAGCATGAAGCAGAATGACAAGTCATTCTTTAGCTTCTCAGATGTCATGAAAGCAACTTCAGTCAGGTTGTGAGGGCTCCAGCAAAGAGTATTTGGCTTCCTGGTGAAGACAGGTTGTTATTAGTATAATGCTGAAGAAGTGTGTGAGGAAAATCTGATTTTATTCCTGCTTTGCTTCTACCTTGCTCTTCAGTCTGCTTTATTATTCATTATTGGGTTTTGTATCTGGACTTACCAACTTTTTTTTTTGAGGGAGAGTCTCAAGATTAAACCCTCCTAAGACTGCTTTTATGAAGAGTCCTAATTCTTAGTCTATTTGCTAGAGAATTATGCAATACTGACCTTTCTCTTGCCTACACAGGATGATGTTTTCTTTTGCTTGCTGGTATGGAAGTTGCAGGTCCCTTACCACACATTTTTAACTTAAAGATGATACTCTTTTTTGGAAGAGCACATGATTGCTTTGAAAAAAGAAGCAGATTTACTTATTTTGCGTTATGTCATCCTTTTCTGAGCTTTCTGTTACTAAACATGATTTTTTTTATTGGGTATTTAGGATTTGTCTTTATCCAATGAAAATGCAATAGTCTTTTAAAAAGACTGCAGTTTAGAAGTACTGTGCTCTTCTGCCTCAAACTGAAGGAGCTGGAAATATTGCATCTGTGAATCTGGAAGAATTTATAGGCAAAAAAGAAGTTTTGGCTCCCCTTGAAAGACTTAAATCAAGGATCTTGTTTGTCAGAGAAATCTATGGATGCATTTATCAGTAAGATAAATGCTTGAGACAGGCTGAACAAAAAAGTCTGAGCAGCCTTGTAAGTATTGGCACCGTACTGAGAAAAGGAGCAAATCTCAGGCCTACTTGTATTTATCTTCATTATTAGTTATTAGTCCTGAAGAACTTCCATGGAGCTTTCACAGTTGTCATTATTTCACTATTTCCCGTTATTCTGTAAGAAGAGATCAAAGAAAGCACTGCTTGAGCTTGAAGCTTTTTATTTGAATCATATGGCCCAAACCAAACTTTCGGGTGGTGAAGAGGGAATGGTGGTAAATGACTTTTTACAGTAATTGATGCATTATGGTCATTGGAATTTCTATAGGGAATAAATGTATGTAACTAAGGAAATGACAAATATAGCTACTTATATCGCTACAAAATCATCAGTGTTGCAAAGACAGCTCTTGAGTTCATTGCATTAAATGACATTAAGAGTACAGGGAATAACAGACAAACTCAGACAATAATGCTGCTTCTTCCTGTGAACCTTGTCTGAGTTTCTGGCTCTGATGAATTTAGCAGTCCTCTTCCCACAGGGTAATCTCAGCTTCATGTCACTTTATATATTCCTTGGTTTATGGATCACTGGAAGATAATTCTGTTGGTTTCCGTTGAACCATTAGTAAATAAAATGTCAGAATGTACCTGATGCTGCCAATTGCCTTACCCACCTGGTATGTCAGTTCTGTCTATTTTAAAGAACTTACTCTAATAAACAGTTTATTCCCTTTCTGGTTGGTGTTTTCTGAAGGACATTGTGATCACTACATGGTATGCAACATTATTCTCTTGATATGTAAGTTAGTGCTGTATTTTCACTGTGTATTGCAGGGTAATTCTCTTGGTTGTATTTTGTTGTATTTGGTTCCAGATAATTAAGAAGTGTAGAACAGGATAGCAGTTTAAGTTGGTGTGACAAAGACACTTGGGTCATTCAGAAGTATTAATGTGTCAGCCTGGCAGGGGGTGTGGCATAGAGAAGGGATCATCCCATGCTGGGGCAAATGGCTCCTGTTCTTCCTGGTAGCACTCCTGCTTTTCACTCCTGGTGTTAAACACTGCAATTAGGGACTACAGTTTCTGTGTTTCAAGTTTGTTTTGAGATGCTCATGTTTCAGGGACAGTGTGATTTGAGAGTGAGCAGGTACTTAAATAATGCACTATCTGCAAGAAAGAAGTAAAGTAAGTTTAAAAAAACAGTATATGCAGCATTTCACCTCATGAGGTGAGGAGGTCTTGTAGTTGAAGTGGATTTTGATGTTGTGTAATTGCAGGGAAAACAGAAAATTGAGATTTTCCTTATTCAGCACTTTCACAGTTCCTGCAGGAGTCCTTCTTGTTTGTTCTGCAAATAGCAATTCTGATTAAGACAAGAATTTGCTTACTGAATATACAGAACATATGTTGCCTGTGATTCTCCATCTCATTCCTTTCATCACAAGGCAGCCTATGACGTCAGGCACGTTCTCTCATGCTTTATTGCAGTTAGAGGTGCAATGTCACATATGGCAGAGGTGCACAATCTGTCTGGAGTAGGTTTTGCCTGTGCTGGCTCTTCTTCCTTCTTCCCTGCCCCAGCCAGCCTGTCATTTGTGCCCCCAGCTCCAAGGGGAAAGGGGAAAAACATCTCACTAAGCAATAAATTACTTGTGACTTCATCGCTTCTGTGGTGAGATGAGTTGTCCAGCTCTTTCCTGTCATACTTCTTTGGGATCATTGACCTAGACCTCTACCTGATCCTGTTTTTACAATAGCCAAGGGATAAGCCATGTCTCTTTTGGGATCATAAATTGCTGGAAAGAGCAAGTCATAGAGTGAGGTTAGGCACTGGCAGCAGTGTGTGGAGGTGAGAACAACTCTTAGTTGTTCTGGCTGGTGTGATAAGTAACGTCTGTACTTGACCTTCTGTTTATTGTGTTATAAAACAATTTGGAAATAACCTGGCTAAATGAAATAGAACAGTAGTATCAGTAGTGGGACAGTGCAGTGCACAATATAGTTAAGCAATCTCAAGGAGATATGATGAAGCGATTTGAAGCACAGGATAGTTTCTGTAGGTTTTTGAGTGGAACAGCTTCAATGCAGCAAGTCACAACTTTGTGGCGGTTGTTTGAGCTGATACAAAAGGTAACATGGCACTGATTTAGCCAAGCTGTGATGCACTTGGTTTGCAGTACTGATTTATGAAAACATTACTTAATTAAAATATGTAGTAGTGGTATGTGTATTTTGCATTTCACAGGAATAGGCAAAAATCTGTCCCAAGCCTTTGTGCTATCAGTTGTTCCTGCATTAACTCCTTTGTTTTCACCTTCTCATTTGACTAATCTCGTTTGTTGAAAATCCAGTAATGCGGACTGGTTTGTGAAACCATCTGCAGTAGTTGCTTGGCTGGTTTTAGTGCTCCATCTAAACACGTATCCTAATATTTATTGATGAACCCTGTGTTACAGTCCTCAATATTTTTTTGGGACAAGATAGTAAATACACCAGAAATACTTTTATTCTGTGGTGGTTGTGAGTTCTGGCAAGGAGTGGGAGAAGTTATAATGTCTATCCCGTTCCCAGCAGGAGAGTGGCTGTATCCTTTATCCTTCAAGCTCCCAGCAGGCAAGGTGGGGAGCTGCTTGTCATCTCCCATGGCAGCAAAAGAAACTGCTTAGAGTGAGTGTACAGAAACCCCACCTTTTGCCACTGCAGGCAGAACACCAGTTTGCATAGCACAATTGCATAGCACACTGTACCTCTGATGTCCTTTTTCTGGCTGATAATACATTGCTAAGCCTTTTTTCTGTAGTTTAAGATGGTTATTTATTGATCTGCCTTGGGCAGTTGGTAAAATGCCAACTTTTAGTGTTAGCTACTGGCCTTGTTTTATTTAAAACTTATAAAATTTTATTGTTTCTCCTCTATGCTGAGAATGTGTTTCTCTTAAAATGGTTTAGAACAATGTTTTTGATATATTTTGCCGTAACCCTTTAAACTCTCATTGTGCAGATTTCCAAAAGGGCATGAGTCCCTCACCCATCCTTCTTGCAGCCTTTGGAATGGGAATGTTTTAAAGCCAGTGAACTGTCTGTAACAGTGTTGGAATGGAGGCAGGCGGGGAGAAGCAGCACAGCACAATGGTATTCCGAATTCCCACAGATATAAATTAATAAGCAAGAGTCCAAACAAAATTCTTAGCTAGCTCTTGTTTTTTTAAATGTTACAACAAAACATAGTATTGTGCCTCCTTAGGCAGTAGAATATAAAGGCTTTTTGTTATGAATATCTTGATGCTAATTGACCTTGTAGTGAGGAACAGCTGGCCTGGGGATTGGTTTCCTGCCACAGAGGTGTTGGAGAGCACTACAGGGTTCCTTGGAGCAACTGGAGAAATGGAGACAGATGTGGTGAGAATCACAGAACCTGTTAACAATTCATCTTCCTGTGTTATTAATACACAGTTGCCACATGCAGGTGTTGGTGTGTTGATAAAGGGAATATGTACAGTGTTCTAATAAAACATGCTGGCTGTTATTACAATGAACAGGCTTCTTATAAGTAGCTGTTTGGAAAGATTTCAGGAGAATCACTTCTCAGGGCTGGTGCATGACTCAACAGTTCTCATAGGTAAGAACTTGGAGAATACTTTGCAGTTAGTTAAATGCATTGTCATTTTGAGTTGTTCAGATATGCTGTAGCTGTTTTCATAGAATTTAGTGTGCATTATCTTTATTATGAAGTTGTCATGAATGTTTCTGCTATCTCCTTGTTATGCAGGTAGATTGATTAATTCCTGTTCTAGTGAGAGCACTCCAAGCCAAGCTACAGAGAACTTACCCTGTTGTAGCCTAGTCATATTCCAGCAAACTTCTCCATGTTTAGCCTGACTTGTTGCTTGAAGAAATGAAACACTTATAATTTTAAGCCCAGAGGAAGGAGTCGTGGTAATGCTGTCTGTTCCTCTGTGTCATAAAAGTGATTACCTTCTTCTGTGTGAAATAACTGCTTTGCTTGTGTCCTATAAAAAAGCTGCGATATTGTATGGGACAAAACTTGTTAGTGAAGAAATGGAAAATAAAGGGTTTGAAGCCAGTTCTTTAGATAATGTAAGCTCTTGTTACTTTTAAATTTGGGTTTGTTTTCTGTAATTATATATGAAATAGTTGACTTTTCTCATTCCAAATTGGGTAATAAAAGGCTAATCTGTTGGCAAGAACATGAACATGAGCTATGGGGAACACAAGTATGTGTTCCCCACATTACTGTAGGGATCTGTTACAGAACGCCAGATCAAGAGGAATCTGTGAATGAAGCGCTCTATAGGCAGATAGGAACAGCCTCATGCTCGCAGCCCCTTGTTCTCATGGGGGACTTCAACCACCCTGATATCTGTTGGAGGGACAGTACGGCCTGGCACAAGCAATCCAGGAAGTTCCTCAATTGTGTGGAAGACAATTTCCTTCTGCAAGTAATAGAGGAGCTGAGATAGAGAGGTACAGTGCTTGACCTTGTGCTCAACAACAGGGAAGGGCTGTTTGGAAATGTGATTCTTCAGGGCAGCCTTGGCTGCAGTGATCATGAGATGGCTGAATTTGAGATCCTCAGGACAGAGAGAAGGCCGTGCAGCAAGCTCACTGCCCTGGACTTCGAGAGAGAAGGTTCCAGGGGAGGAGGTTCCATGGGATATAGCCCTACAGGACAGGGGGGCCCGAGGCGTTGGTTGGTATTCAAGGATCACCTACTACAAGCTCAGGAGTGTTGTGTCCCAACTAAAAGGAAGTGCAGCAGGAGGGCCGGCAGACCTCCTTGGATGGATAAGGAGCTGCTGAGGAAACTTAGAAGGAAAAAAGGCTTATAAAAGGTGGAAGCAAAGACAGGTGGCCTGGGAAGAATACAGGGATGTTGTCCAGAAAGCTCAGGAGCAGGTTAGGAAAGGTAAGTCCCACTTAGAATTAATCTCAGCTAGGGATGTGAAAGATAGCAGGAAGGGATTCTATAGGTACACTGCAAATAAAAGATAGACTAGGGACAATATGGGCCCCATCCGGCAGCTATCAGGAGAACTGGCTACCCTGGATTTGGAGAAGGCTGAGGTTCTTAATGACTTCTTTGCCTCAGTCTTCA
>JASSUY010016613.1:0-47991 GCA_032466535.1 Forpus xanthops | reverse complement strand
CCCCAACAGAACTGTTTGAGGGGCCTCAAACCACGACAATACCTTTCAGAGTTAGGTTGAGACCACCAAACTCCTTCCGTCTCAGTCTCTGTCCAGACTTACGAAATCTTAAAGCTTTAGCATATTACTGTGCCAGTACTTACACATCACAGTCATCTTAAAACTATTCATAAATCAGTGGTTCTAGTTCTCTTTCTCTGTCACACATAAACCGGGAAGCAACTCTTGCTAGGAAGACACTGTTCACAAGAAAACTGAAGTAAATCCGTATATAACTTTTGAGTGCAAAGTGTGTGGTTTTGTTCAGTGCTATGAGTGACCAGCAAAGTAGAGGGGTATGTGCTCATGTTGGATTAGTCCTACTGCAGTAAAAATAACAGCCTTTGGGTGCATTGGCAGCAAGTATCTAATTCTTCGGTCTTCTGTTTGACTATGATCTAGCTAATTTTCCAGATGTACTTACTCATCTGTCAATAGCCAAGAGAACTTATGTCCTAGAGTTTTTCATGTCCTGCATTCAGATCTGATTTTTACTATTTCTTGCAGGTGGCTTGGGCTGATGGGTTTGATCTCCATTGTTGTTATCTAAGTTTGCTCAGGAAAAAAATTGTTTATTCTGTTTGGAAGTGGGTAGCTTTATAGCAGTTCTCAGAGAATCCCAAGAGCAAGTACAGCAACATTTAAGGATTTTCTAGAAGCAGTTACCAAATTGGTTCCAGTCAGTAGATGCAATAGTTTTCACAGGAATTGGCGTAACTGTGTCTGCTCATGAAAACATTAAGCATTCAGCCTGTATATTGTAAAATTAAGATAAACTGAGGTTGTATTTGTCGAATTACTTGTTGTAAGAAGCTATGGAGACTTTAGTGTGCATCATCTAGTTTTCTGCATTAAAAAAAAAAAAAACAACAGAATATTTTTGTATGAAGGCAGGTATTCTGCTAGGTTATAGTAAGACCCACTAGGCACTGGACATGTAAAAGAGACACATAGATTTGTAGCTGATAAGTTTTTTTTTTGACTTGTAGCTTTTTACTTTGTTAACTTGGAAAAAATGTCTGCATTAGAACGCAGGTACTCCCTGCGTGTCTGTTCAATGACATTCCAGTTCAGATCCACACATCAGGCGGTGTATGCCTCCCAGCCAAACATCTTGTTAAGTACTTGCAGGATTTCCCATAGCGGATCTTACTTTAATCAAATAATTCAAACGTTTCTTTTGTAAGTACAATAGAAGGGCAGGGCTTGTGTTTACAAAGTGTTCAGTATGGAAATCCTGTATTAATTGAGGTACATTTACTTCGCTTAGGACAGCGTCCACATAGGAACTATTTAAATAAAAGGCCTTTTACTGTTGCCTGTTCCAGAGGGGCAATCACATGCAAAACTAACCTGTCACGTACAGAAAATCATGAGGAAGTAGCCTGAGAGATGTTCACTGTAGACAGCAGAGATGTTTCAGGTAAAGAAGACAACTTAATGGATTGTTTTCTCCCTGTAGATATGAAAGAATAGAATTTATTAAACGTATTTTTATTCCTATAGAAAATACTAAATAAATAGGCTGTGTCTTTCTCATTCTATTTGCAGAATGCCGAGCATGGGCAGTGCCGGATTTTTTTTTGTTGTAACATCGCAGATTCATGCAAATTGTGCTTTAAATTACTGTTTTCTGAGACAGAAGCTGTATTTTTGCATGAGTAAACGCAGTGTGCTTCCACCCAGCCTAATGCAGGATCTGGAGTTTTTATTATTAACAGTAGAGCTTTTAGAGTTTCACATAAAGGGTGTATAAGTAGGAAAGATAATATTATTACTCAGTGATAAAATTATTACTTTATAATAGGTAGCTGGAGTAGCACTCCTCTGAGTTCCTTATTTTGCTGTGCCAGAAAATGCCAGAATCAAAATAAGCCACATACAGAAGAATTAAACAGAGAATCACCATTTCCCTCCACAGTGAGTTGGAAATTACGTGTTCCTTCTCTATTCTATACAGTGAAATCTTTTTTCCTTCTTTTCTTGAATTATAATTCTGCTGTAGTTGAAAAGATAATCCCACCAGTGTATTAAATACCTGGCAAAAAAAGGTGTTTTAGAACATTTTTAGGTAAATGTAGGTCAACACAAAGGAATCATACAGTTGGAAATATTTTCCAGTGTTTATGTTCAGATGTTCAGACCTGTCTGGCTCCTCTCTATTTGCATGTGTTGGGGTTATAGGCAGTCCGGCTACATTCCACATTGATTTATATAAATATATTGCAGATTATTAACCTCCAGCCAAATACCAGCAAATTGCACTTTTCAGGAAGGTTTGGGATTTTTCACAAAACTGATTTACTGTGTACAGGACATCTATCTTCTGTGTACACCCCATTTGGGAATAGTAAAGAGAACAGTATTTGTCTTTATGAGAAATGTGCCGAGACATTTGCTGTTACAGTTGCTATGTTACCATAATAATTTAATTAATACTTGTTCATATGATGGTTACAGATCAAATACAGATTTGTCTTCTAGTCAAAGATGGTACCCTGGAGGTAGGGTGGCAGTCTGTCCATATTTTGTAACTCTAGTTCCCACTGAAAAACCTCTTCATGCTAAAAGGAACACACATTCATCTGTTACAAAATTTGATAGCCAATAAACAATTTTTAAGTGTCTGACCACGGATTATTTTGGGAATGCTGTGAAAGTGGAACCATGGCCTTAACATGTTAAATCTCTGTCATCGTGAGTGAACATACTGCTCTCTTAAACCTGGATTGCAGTCTTCACAGATAGTTGTGCCAGTTTTGCCCTTCTCTTTTGAAATGTTTTGAGACTTAAGGTAAGAAGTAAAAACTCACTACGAAGCGTTTTCCTTGTCTGTTCATTGAAAAGCAGTGACCCTCAAGGCTTTGCGCGTGATTCTGTTGTCTGCAGATCCTGCGTATAAACAGATCCTGTTTACAAAGCCTCTAGTCCTTCAACAAAGAACAAAACTACTACTTGATCAGAAATCCTGCAGTTTGCACAAAATAGCGAAGCAGTTATTCTAAGTAAGAGGTTGACAGATACATGTAATAAGGCATCATAACTGCTTTGATGTTGACCAAAATAAGCACTAGTATCAGCGCTACTTTGGTTTGTTCTCGATGGGAAGTTCTTCAGTTTAACTATATAGACTTTATTCTTGATGACTGTATTCATACATTTTTCAAATCAACTGTCATGTAATTAAAGTAGCAATTGATTTTCTGCCTTGCTTCAGAGAGAAGGGAAATCTGGTCTGCACAATTTAAAACTGAATGAATAAACACATGAGTAAAGTATGTGAGGGGGGAACAGCATCCTTCCATCTGTGAGGTGGTTTCCTATTGTGATTTTGAAGAAGTGGGACTTGAGGAAGGATGGTGAAAGTCACTGGTATGAGTACAGGTGTCAAGCACAACAGGATGGGCAGACATTTGTGAAAAGATAAAACAGTGATTAAAGCTGGGACAGTAAAGGAGGTGGAGAAGATGAGAGAAATCCTAATTAAATAGAGAAAACAATAGAAAATATAGTAATCACACAGGAATGTGACATTATGAAGAGCTTTGCAAATTAGTTTGATGTTGTGCAACAAGGTAAAATGATAGCGAAATTCTAGCAAAAGAATGACAGAAAGTGATGAGAGAGGAAATCTTTCTCAGTAGTGGCATCTTGTGCACAAAGCTTTTTTCCAGACTGCATCCTGACTGAAGGTATTCCTTGCATCCAGGAACTTGCAATCAGCAAAAATGTTCTCTTCCTGCCAAAGGAGATATAATTATAAAGTGGTGTAATGGTGAGCATGGGAGTTATGTGGGTGCATGCAAACACCATGTTTCTCAAACATGTTTCTCACAATTCTTTTTTAAAGTGACTCTAAGTGCTGCAGCATAGAATGTGGATAAATATCATGTAATTTTTTGTATTGACTCTAGTTGCTCGAGCCAGAAGAATTTTTTCCAGGTAATTATTTGACTTGAACAGCAGATGAATTTTTAATCTTTAATTGTATTTCAGAATCCACACATGAGAGATATTATTGGTGCATCAGTAGTTACCTTATGATCAAGAACTCAAAGATTGTTCTATCTTTGGAAAGCTCTTTTTGCCATTCTGTACTGCCCATGACGGGGCTGTCCTGCCCAAGGCAGGGGGTTGGAACTAGATGATCTTAAGGTCCTTTCAGACCCAAACCATTCTATGATCATATATGCTGTAAGAAATTTAAATAAACATGTATGAGCTGCAGGGTACGGATGCCTACACTGGTTCCTGTATACTTACATCTTCTTTTCCTCTTCTCAGATTGTTTGATGTGTGCACCGTGTCACGAACAGACAGAGAGACCAAACTAACATTAGTGTTTGAACACGTGGATCAAGACTTGACTACTTACTTGGATAAAGTTCCAGAGCCTGGAGTGCCTACTGAAACTATAAAGGTATGTAAGAAGAAAGATGTTGTATATTATTTCAGAAAATATTAGATAGACAAGTAGATAAATCACAAAGGCGAACTGCGTTTTGATTCTATAGGATTTTGTGATATCAAAATTGAGTAATGCCCAGCTTGAGATGTGAGTTACAGCGTGAAGATCTGTATTCACCAACAGATGTAATCTCCTTGCGGAAATATTGCACTTGTGTTTTGGGGTTTTTTTCTCTTTTAGATTTATAAATCTCCCGAATCTCTACTGTTTTACCAAATGCAGCATTCGAGGTCATTAAGAATGACCTTTAATTGCAGCTGTAGACAGATGGTTTCATTATTGTTTAGTCCAAGACTACTTGAGCCTTCCCTAGAAGGTGTCTGGTAAAGTGCTGAATGTTATTAGAATGGATAAAATAAATCCTGTGCTCCTATCACCTCCCTTCTGTCTTTTTCCCAAGAGATTCCTTTAATTTCATGTCCCTCTTGCCAGAAAGGTTTCTATATGTTCCAAGAGCAGGAAATGATCACCTCTAAATGGACCTGTGGTGAGCTCTGCAGAGCATGGGCTTAAGGAAGGGGGGGTACCCATGACTGTTGCTGTAGAAGCTGGGAAGGTACACAGTAACAGGAAGTTACTAAGTTTTCCCATCATGTTGCTTCATATTCTGCATCTGTAGGCAAGGACCTCTTCTTGGGATAGGATGTGCTTACATTATTTGTACTAAAATATGTATACCAACCCCTCTTCTCTCCTGGGAATTTCCAGCAAAGTGCTACAGTGAGGATCATAGCTTGAAATATTTGACAAAATGTTTGTGCCTTGGAAGAGAAAGAGGGATTGATGTTCATACGTTGGGACTGTCAGCTTAACATTTCTTTTGATTTTCCTTTTTCCATGAGGAGGAATAATTTATGCTGTCAGATAATCTTGCATTTGTGAAAGTACTTTCTGGAAATATGTTGTATCATCTTGGTCTGGCAAAAGTCCTGAGGGAGGAAAAGAAAACATGAAACCTATCTGAAATGTAGTTGGTTTAGTATTTTATTACTTTTTGGTTAACAGCTCCAAACCTAGATGTTGTTTGATCTTTCAGTATAAAATGAGACATAAAACTGATGAAGATTATTTCATTTGTATCAAAGTCACAGATGTGTAATATCAGCCAGTTCCAACAACCATGGGGTTTAAAGCAACCTTAATGGATCAAATAAAAAAAATGGGTACAACTCTGATTCAGCTCCATAAGGTTGGAACATACCTCTTGCATTTGAAGGACTCTTTATGATAATGCTTTTAGGGGTTTACTTCCTTTAAGGGCTTTAAAGCTACCTTAGGGAACTGTATCTCAGTGTAACTGGCATTGTGAAAATAACATGCAAGGTGACTGATATGCTGTCTAAATAAGTACATTGAAATAGATGGGAACTGAATGACCAGGCCTTTGAAATGTCAATTTTTTGTATCATTCAAGCTATGTTTCATTTAAACGGAATAGGAAAGGTGATGATTGGACTAAAACATCTGTGATTTTCTAAAAGCCTGTTCTAAATTTGCACTAGTAGACTGTAAAACATAATTGTGAACATACATTTCATGGAGGTGAAACACTGGTGAAGGAAATGGTTTGATTTACTTTTGGAAAGCACTGTTCTGCATGCACAGTTTACTAGTTCAACCCAGTTGATATATCTGATAATTTGGCACAATAAAAGAGAAAAACTTAGCCACACAAGAAACAAGGAGGAGCAGTCCTGGTGTTTTATGTATGGTACAAGCTCCGCTGCAGTCGGCGAGATGAGTGAGTGTAAAATGCAGCTTGTGGTACGTACCGCTCCTTTTAAATGTCTGAGGAAAACCATAAAATCGCTGTTTACTTGGTCCTTGCTGCTGATTTCAACATTTGCACAGTAGCTGATGTGCATTTATTGAATTCTGTTTGGCAGAGGGAAAAAAAGAGAGATTTGATTAACCTAAGTTGCACCATGTTGCTTCACTGTTTATGTGAAAATACGCAGTTTATGGAGGTACTTTTGCTGATAGTCAGGGCTGATCACATGAGGAAGGGTTTCAAGGCTTATTCCTAATACATTTCAATACCTTTCTAATGGTACAGTCTTTATGGATATTCCTGATAGAAACTGAAGCAAAGTATAGTTCTCCTGGTTGCAGGGGAATATTGCCATTTTGGAGCAGCTGAGCGTTTAACCCAGAGCACATACATCGTTAAATGACTAATCTGACTTTTTATAGTTTGGCTTTTGAGGTTAATATGGATTTGTACTTCATTTATTTTCCAGAATTGCGGACAATTTGTGTAGAGTATTTCCCCTCACCACTAGCACAGTACAAAACAACTGCCAGTATTGTAAGACCATCTGTTAAAGTTCTGCATGTGTCAGCAACAAAGAGGTGCCAAATGAGCCGAATAAGCTCTGGATAGCTTGAAGGATCTAATATACCTCTTTGGCACCGTGGTGTAAACTCAACAGTTGTTAGCAGAACTTGAATGACATAAAATTACTATGAGAGAAGTATCAGCCCCAAAAGATCTTTTCTGTGAGAATTAACTACCATCATTGCATAGCATTTGGGGGAGGGAGACTTAGCTTTTGCTGGTTTGAGGCATGCAGGGATTTTAATTACCAACTGTCAAGGAACATAGGTGACATCGGTACCATTTTAAGGATTTTCTTTATGTTTAGCAGATAGTAGTCAGACTTTAGCTGTACAGCAAAACTAACCATACCCATCATTTAAACATAACTAAAGCTTTTGTCTTAATGCTGCTCAGCAATGCTTTACTAATATCTAAAGTCCTGCAGTGGGAGTCACCATGCAGGGTATTTTAGGAACATATCCACAGGTGGCCATGAAGCGATAGAAGAGGGGCAGTTGCCCTTTGAGGCATTGCCTGCTTGTGGATATACTTACCTAGGATATAGAGCAGACGCGCTCACTTCCTCTCCTGTTGCCTGTCACCATAATCTATTTCTTTGGTTATAAAGCTGGCTACTGAGTTCCAGGTTATTCTGGACTGAGGTATTTTAAATCTGTTTTACTGAAGCACTTCCACTATTTTTTCATGGAGTGTACTAGAGGGATGAAGAACGTGACTTCAGATATTCATGGACATTGCATTCACCTTTGAAAAAGAACTGTGGTCAAGTCCTTAATCTGATTAACATGTCTTTATAACTACTGGGTTATAGTCTTGCTCACCCTTGCTGCCTTGCTCTGTCAGACCTTGTTAATATATGTACCATATGGCATGAATCAGAATCAGCAATGACAACATCTTCCTTCTTTTCTCTCTAGCCATTGTATCCTCCCTTCTTTTCTTCCTGGGAAACTCTTAAGGGCAGTTTATGTGGAAATGGAAGGTATGAGTTCAGTTTCCTCAGGACACAGCTGTTAGTCATGCACAGGTCTTTGGTAATGTTAATGGCATTAGCAGTTGAGCGTCCGAGAGACTTGGCTCATTAGGAACTTTTGTTAGTTGACATAAGGGTAGTCGAAATGGGAATGACACCACTGCTGCAGAGAGTCTTAAAAAAATTGTTAACAGGCCACTAAAGCATTTGGATGTGTTGGTCTTTGGGACTGGCACACGCTTAAGCTGGGGGTGGTCACATTTTGAGGTGATGTTTGGTGAGGCTGGTGTGGGCGTTTCGATCCTGAAGCATTTGGATATGTTTGCTATAATGCTAATTATGTTTTTAATATGGAAATCATGTGCATGCAAGCAGGTTGAGTTTTGTTGATTTAAGCTATTTCAAGGTATGTAACAATGCTTAGTCATCTTGTTGTGCTGGCCAAGGACTCTGGAAGAGTAAAAAGGGATACCAAACTGTTACCCTGTTTCTTTCATTTTAGTGATGAAGCAAGTTACCTTTACAAGATAACATCGTTGTAAGTAAAGTTGTGGCTTCTTGCCATAGTTTTCTTACAACTGGTCAAAATTTAGCCTACCCAAGCTACACATGCTAATTGGGCTGGGCCTATTTCAATTTGACAGCCAAAACAGAGGAGGGAGCAGAACAAACATCTCTAGTAACAGCGTGCATACTTTATGTGTTGTGGGATGTTCTAAGAGCTGGGAATATCCTTCTACCCATGTCTGTGATCTGTTGAGTCTTCATGGTATTCCCCTGCAGCCTGGAAAAGGGCAGAAAAATCAAAGGTGTATCTTTTTATCTGATGTTTCCTGATTCCTTACCCAAGTGAATTGCTTCTATGGGTATTATTCAGTTTCTCCTATGGATAGGATGCCTAGGTCTCCATCTGATCCAGGGATCCAGGTTTTGCTATTTAGATGCCTAAAATTGAGAAAGTACAGCAGTGAACCTGATTTCCTTTTGTGGATTTACGATCGTAAGCCGTACATTGAATTTTAAAATATTACCCCCAGTCCTAGAATAAATGTAGCTGTTGCATCCCTGTGCGTTTCCTGTAACTTACATTACCTGCTATCAAACCAGGCACACCAGTCATATCTTTGCAAGACTCTTAGAAAATTAATATGAAGATGTTGATTCTCAGAAGGCAGACCAGTGTTGGGTGTTGTGAGGTGAGTCATCAGCCATCTGCTACGGTTGTACCTACCCGCTTGATCACGTATGAGATGTGGAGCAGATGTCACACAATCATGCAATTCTGAAAACAACACATGATATTCCAGGAAAACAGATTCGCCGGTACTGTGAGTCTTCAGAGTGTGGCCATATTTAACAACATCAAAGTTAGTAACTAAAAGAAGAGCCAGCTCAAATTAATAAGAAAGATACTAAGAATAAGAGCTGTTACTGACATTTTCCTGCCAGTACTTCTGTGGTAAAGAGAGAAGCAAAACTTAGTGAGGAATTTAGAGTCCAAAAATAATGAATCAGACCCAAAATTGATACTAAGAGGTGTAAATCCGTTAGCTTCAGTGAAATGATGGTCATTTACAGCTGCTGAGGATCTCATTCTTTGTGGAATATTTTGCAACAAATTTTGTGTGGAATCTGTATTACAAATTTGAGAGTTGCCACTAAAAAGAGATGAAAAACAAAAGGACTGAACTGATACATTACTGTGAGATAAATCAGTTTTTTCTGTTATGTTACTGATGGGGTTTGGATTGCTTCATGGAAGGATTGCAGGAGAGACAGCAGGTGCCCTGCGCAAGTGGCAGCTCTGAAGGATCTAAACCTTAAAAAGGGTAGTGGTTCTCTCTGTTGTGGGTGTTGTTATTTGTTTCCCATACAGTGTGCAGACTCTGATTTTAATTATGGTGGCATTAAATATGTTCAAATTCATGCCATTTGCAAATTCAAATTGGTAATAACGTATGGGTGGGTTTTTACAGTGCTATAGCCCAGGACTGCCTAGACCTCCATTGCTTGCAAACTGAGAGCTCATAAAAATGTGAGGCACTCCAATAATTTTCAATCACTGTCCTGTCTCGAATGATTTAAAATCATTGGAGAGCTTCACATTTTTTCAGCTGTTCCAGTTCAGAAGGCAGTCAAGCAACATTGTGGCATAATTCATGAAAGCAACCTGCCTGAAATAATAATTTTAGCCTTTCAAAACAATGGCACTGAATTAGAAAAGCCACTGTGAAAAGATGTCAATCAAGGACCCTAAATAGACATCTCAATCTACTTTTCTTTTAATGGCCCACACTCTCAAGGCAGCAGTTCAGTCCAGTAGGGCTTTAAGGGACACATCCTTTCTGAAGTCAGAAGGAAGCTATTGTTTTCAATAGATGGAGGGACAGAAATCATCTTTATTCTGAAAGTCAAAGGGAATTAGGAAGCTGAAAAGATCCTGAATTGTGGGCAGGGTTGGAGATTGAGCCTTTGGTAGAGCAGAATTTAGGATCAGATCATTGCAAACACTGGAAATTTTGCTATCAGCTCATTTAATTTCTGTTAGTTCTGCACAGCTGGATATTGATGTGATGGAAAAAAGAAAGCTTATGGATCCTACTGCTCCAGATTTTTCTGGAGATGCTCTCAGGTTATTTATGGCACTGCAGTTTTGCTGTTGGAACCTCAGTGTGGTAGTAATTGCTATGTAAAAGGCATTGATGCTGCTGAAGAAAGAAAGAGGACATGAGGTAGGGGTAATGCTGAAGCAGGTGTAAACATAGGGCTACGTGGCAGGCAGCATGTCAGAGACAGTGCTGTACTGTTCCACAGTGAGCTTGTGGTCACTCCTTGGAAGGGGGAGTATTTTCAAGATGCTTTCCTTTGTCTCAGTGGTGGTGTATAGTCACAACTTGCTCTTCAAGTAAATCCTACCTTAGTGATCAGAAGCATTACTCTTGTTTCTAGAGTCTTTCTCTTCATCAAAGATGAGATGCTGCAGTTAAAGCAATTAAGAGAAAGCTGTTGCAGCTTATGGTGTACGTAAGGCAGTGGCAGAGCAATAGACTGAAATGTTTGGATTTAGTCATGTTCTGAATTTTTCTTACAAGCCATATGTCATTTTTGACAAGTAATTTGAAGGCCGGATTGCAGCATATGTGAGAGAAAGAGGTGACGTTCAAAGAGCCATTCTTGATCAGCAAAAGTTGGGGCACATAGAAATCACTTTCTTAACAGTTTCTGCACTGGAAGGAAGTAAGGCTCCTATGCTTCTGCATATCCACAGAGCTATGCTTCACCCTTTTTCATAATTTTATGCTTAATGTGGAAGGAGAGACTGAATGACACAAACTGTGACAAGGTAAGATACTTGGGAAACATGGTCAACGTATTTTTTCTTGTTGGACTCTAGATTCTAAGGGTTGAACTCAGCTGATCTGGGACAAGAAGCATTGCACCAGGATAGCCAACTCAATTTCCCATCTCAGCCAAGTTACTGCAGCTCAGATTATCTATACTAGAATATTCACATAGTGTCCATATTTATTCACAGCAAATACACAGCTATAGTGTAAAATAATTCAGAAGTTGGCCACAGACAACTAATAGCTGATAGAAGATAATATAGTAAACAAATTATTCTTTATAAAACTGCTTTCTCTCTCATTATGCTTATATACCAGTGAATAGGCAGGTTATTTCTTCCCACAGTAAAAATTAATTTGAAGCATGTTACTTTATTGGCACACTGATTTAATCAAGATATGTTAAGTTTGTTTCTTTTCCTCTGTAACAGATGTATTTAGCTTATGCCAGAGAACAAAGTCCCATGCAAATGGATGGGGTGGAATTTTTTTGTATTATGTGTTCTAATGTCTCCAGCTTAAAATTAGCTTTAAGAATTTAAAAATTATTTATATAGGCACAGAAAGACACATACATATATACATACAATTATTGTAAAAGTCCTCTGGCATATTTGCAGAAAAAATGCTGCTATTTGAGCAAGTGGGAGAAAGGGAACAGGAAACTTGATGATCCTAGCTCTACTGTCTGTGAAGTTCATGATCTCCAAAGGAGGCCGAAACTGGCAACTTAGATGCTTAGAGAAGAATCAACAGTTCAAGAACTCAGAAGAGGTAGCACCAATTCTCCTCCTGTGTCTAGGGAGTGCTTTGGTGTGAATTATTTATTTCATATGTGTACATGTGTATATATATATATGTGAGCATGTATTTTTACTGATTCCTAGAGTCCATCCCATAGGCTTATGTTTCAGCTCATCATCAGACACATCCAAGGTGGGAAGAAGGCTGTTACACTCACAGAGAAGGAAATAAATGAGACCCAGCTGATGCTGTGCCTCTCATTCTTACCTAGTGTGTCAGATCAGTCACCTGGAGACCCTCCATCACACCTGCCCTTGCAGGTATCGGAACAGACATGGTTCCTTCCAGCTTCCCGTCCTCTGGCCATCAGGGACAAAAGAGCAGAGAAACACCAGCCAGTGGCATCAGCCAGGTACCCTCAGCTGCTAGAGCAACCAAAGCCAAAACCTCTGACACTCAGAGAGCTTTCAGTGATTTTAACTCCGTGTTCTCTGCCTGTGCTAATCCCATTTTTATCTCAGCCCTTTCCTCCATCCTTCCCTTCCATCTTCATTTTTTCACCTCACTTCCACTCTGTATTTACAATGTATAGCAATCTTTTGTTCTTTCCCTCCCTCCAGAATTTTTCTGTCCATCACTTCTCTTCCCATTTTGCTTATTCCCTCCTAACTAACTCTACTCGCATAAAAAAGTAACATCATGGAACTGTCACACTATTTCTCCACCTGGGGTCTGTCTTGTCCATTTATTTGTAAGCTTTTAATGGAAGAGGCTGCATGAAAACCCTTGACTGTATAAGGGCGCACCATAATAGGCCCTCCTTTTTGGCCGGCCTTTACACAATACCTCGTTAAACATGAGTCATAATAAACAGATCCTAGAACAGCATTATTTGTCTAAAATTATGCTTCTCCTGTGCTCTGCTGTTTCCCCACCACAGCCACTTCATAGGTTTACACAACTGCTTCTTTCATATATCAGTGCTCTGTAATCAGCAGATGGTTCATGTTGCAGGTTCCTCAGGTTTCAAAGTGAGATAAAATGAGCTTTCTTCCATTTTGCGAATATCCTTCTTTTTAAGAAGTCCAAATAAAGACACACATTACTAGTAAGTTTGCAAGCAGCTGCCAGAAGACAGAAAATTTAGAATGGAAACACGAGAGAAATAACAGAAATACAGATTATTGCTTGCTCTTGGTGCAACAGCAGGGGAAAATATTTGGAAATGAGAATGATTAATTTATTTGTAGTTCTAATAAAACAGACATGGTTTTGTAATATTTGCCCATGTCAGTACCCCAGAGCGCAACTATGGGTCAGATTCTTCTGTCGTGTAATTGTGGGCTTCTTTGGGTTCCTCCAGGGGTGCATGTGGTGCAATGCTGTTAGCATCAGTTAGCAAGGAGCTTTTCATTTGTTTTCCTCCAAAGGTTGCAACTAAGAGCAAATTACAATGACTTTTAGCTCTTAGATCAATTTGTCCTTAATTTTTTTGTTGGAAGCCTTATCCAAAGACTCATAAAAGTATCAAAGTATTTTAGGTTCTTCTTACTTCTCTGTTATCATTGCAGCTATACAATACTACCACTGTCAGTATACGTAAAACACTTAAACTCTTACTGGAGTGTATACCTGAACCTTATGGTTCAACTGTACACCTTAAGGGAGAAACCCCAAAGGGAGCAGAGGCTCTGCTCCAGCAGAGTGCTTAAGCTTCTGCTTAATTTTATGTAAGCAGATTTCTCCAGCTTTAGGAGTGGGGTTGAAACACTGTGAGTTAGAGGAGCTAACACAGGAGAATCAGTTGTTATCCTGCACTCTGTCCTGATATATTCCAGGGTTAAAGAAGAATTGAAACCATTGTTTCTGTAGTCTCAGATTAGTCATAAACATGCATTTTGCTTGTGTTTAAATACTTTGTCAGAGTGAGGAAGTAGTCTTCCCTCAAAACTTACGTGTAAGCAGTGTCTGTGCCTTTGGAGCCCAGATCCTGGCTACTCATAAATGTGTGTCATAGTTGGTCATCGCAGTAAGCTGACTCAGTCCTGGAAAAGGGCTCCGGAGGATCACAGGTTTGACAGACTGTTTTGTTTATTTCTTTTTTCATTAATACCATAACTGTTCTGGCCACAGAATTTTCCCATTTGCCTTCTTTGAAAATCGTGACTCTTGAGAATACCCACTTAAAAGAAGCAGCTGGTTTTTACTGTCGTGGCCAACCCATTAGAAGCCAGCACATTGTAACATTATGTCACATTATATCTTTATTAATATTGAACAGTGTCTTATACCATAAAGGGCGCATTGAAATTAGTGGCTTAATTGCAAACAAAGTTACTGCTCAGCAGTTTTCAGTGTTGCTAAGTATGTGACTTTCCAAACAGTGCCATAAAAATTCTGAGTATTTCTAAAATGTCCCACTTCTTTGGTCTGTGCAATAGGAAGCATTGCTCTGTAACTTTAAAATGCCAAAAATAATCAAGAAGACATGTTAGCCATCTCTTAAGAGCATTTAATTTCCAAGCCAGTAAATTCAGCTGCTGAATGTTTGTCCTTTGTTTTAGGATATGACAGTTCTGTTGCATAACTACAATTAAGGAATCTCAGAAGGCTCCAAAATGTTACAATATTCTGTGCATACAAACACAGAGTAATTTTTCGTTTAGTTTTACAGCAGAGTGTTGCCTTTTTTTAACATCTAGTTTATGATTCATTCTAAAATATTCTTTCATTTGGAATTAGCTGCAGATATTCCTGTTCTGACAAGCAGGGTAAATATTTTAGCAAGGACTTTTTAGAGAGAAGTTTTGACAGTAACATACTCCTCCCTTAGTGTTACAAAGGAAATGCTTGCTATCCAAACCGAGTCGGCTTTTCAATGGAAATGGTTCCAAGAGAATACGTAGGATGTTACAAATGTAAAATGCATTTAATGAAAGAGTATACAGATGTCTTTCATGTATTTTAAATAAAAATGTCTAATTTGAGACTTGAGAAAGTCAACAGCGATCTCTGAGCCATATGCTTGTTATTACAATAGTATGTTGTGTATAACTGTCGGTGAGAAGCAACACAGACCAAAAAGGAAAAGACACATAAAAACATCAAGTTAAAGGAGGAGAAACCATCTTAGAAAGCAATTTTTTTTATTAGGGTTTTGCCTTGATTAGAATATATCCCTTTCTTGCTTTTTGTTTGCTCATGTAATTCCTACTGATGTCTACAGGGCTCATTGAAGCCATAGGAAAAGGGGAATAGAGGCCAAGCTGCGTGGGCTATAGTGAACCAAAACTGCAAAGAGATGCATACTTGACAGGGAGTTTAAAATAAAAATAAACCACAGTTTCTTTGCTCGGTTTGTGGAGCAGAAAGTCGCAAAACAAGCAGAAAACTTTTGGTTCTTCATGAAATGGTTAGTTTAACTTCCTTACCTCAACTACTCTAGTGTTTCAGATTTTAACCTTCATTTCAGTGCAGAGAATTTAGACCGATTTCAGCTTAGGTTTATGTCTATGAAACTGGGGCTTTGGAAAATATTTTAGAAGTAGCTTTAGTCTTATGTCTGTATTTTGTTCTTTTGAAAACGTGGTGGAGGTAACCTTGATTTGCTAATTAGTGGAGTCATGCTTTATTGTGACAGAAAACTAAGAACAGTCCTTCAGTGAAAATAACAAAGACCTACCCCATGGTGATTGATGAGAATGTTGTACAAGTGAAATGAGCTGGAAAGTCATCATCTTGTCTTTTCCTTTGCCACAGGAAAAGCATAACAGAGAGATTTCTTCTGGTCCTGATAAGGAATCTAACGAAGCATAAGGAGAGGTTACACAGCATGGAAATGTGTTACACCCAGCTGCTCACTAGCTTGCAAAGCTGCAGTAAATAATACAATTGCTATTTAATAAACAAAAGAAAACAGAAGCCCTTTGATAGTGATCCCTAGCCTCTCTCACTTGCCCTTCTGAAGATACAGTTTATTTATACTTGACTGTCATTTTGGAATAAATCAGAATTTGATATTGTATTGCATTATTTGTAAATGTTGGTAGGTAAAACAAAAGACTTACCTTTTTAGGGCCTGATTCAGCAAAGCACAAACATATGTGCTCCAGTTTAGGTTGTAGGTAACTTTCATCCTCATAGGTTTTCTATGAGTGGTTACAGTGAAGTTACGCCAGAAGACGAGTCGTTTTCTTTTCCAGATTGGCTTACATAATAAACAGTGTACTTCTTTGCTCATCACAAGTTACCCTTTTGAGAAGCAGTGATGGAGTTGTCACAAACTACATTTGTCTCTTGCGTCATTTATGACACTTTCAAAAGATACTGGAGGTAATTTTCTCCCCTCCTAGGAAGACTATTGACTCTCATGTTACACCTTTGCCTCCATCCCCAAGCCTCACCCTCATCCCCAAAGCAGAGCTGATTCTTGTCTATTGTCCTAACACTGAGAAATAAGTAGGCTCATCGCTCATTGTGTCAAAGATGCCTGCTTTTTTAAGAATCAGTCAAGTGTTCAAATGAAAACAAGGCAAGGTTTATACTAATTTGCACTAACGTAAATCAGTGTCATTTTGTTCAGAACTGGAGGGGCTATGGCCCATGGAACTTCAGAGAGACTTGGCAGATGTGTGGGACCATTCCCACCACTGCAGGCACAGCAAACATCTTAGACATATCACTCCTTGTTAAGATTTGTTATATCTGAAATCTGAGATAAGCTGCTGATACTAATAGCTTGCATCTTCTGCTGACCTACCTTGCTCAGGAATCACCTGGCCCCGGGGGTGACAGCAACCCAAAGAGGTGGAGTAGGACCCCAGGGCCTGAGAGTGAGTTCACTGGGAGAGGAGATGGCTGAGTGGGATGGGGTGCAGTGAAGATGAGAAGGGTCAGAACTGGGGATGGGACAGAAAAGGGACACAGGGTGGGTGCATGAAGGGAGGAAAGAAAGAAGTAAAGGAAAAGGTAGGGAATTCTGCTTTTTAAAGTAGGGAACTCTGCTTTTTAAAGTAAAGCCTACTTTTTAAAGAAAAGAAAGGAGAAAGTTGATGGACCATGAGAGTGGAAGGGAACGAGCAGTCGTTCCCCTAGTCTGGTGCTGTCAGCAAATTTCTCATTCTTTTAATGAAAACAAAAGGTCTTGTGGAGTTGCCTGACTTCTCTTGCAAGACCTCTTCACTATGGCTTGGTTGTAGGATAAAGTGCCTGTTTCCCTTGTAATACTCTTAGTTCAAGAGCTATGGATTATTTTAAATTCAGCATAATAATATTGCAAATGAATTGCTACAGTGAATTTGTAGAACAACTCAATCTGATGAGTGATTCCAAAAAAAAAATTGTCTTGTTCATTACTTTTAATTTAGGTGTACTAAGGCATCACCAAGATTCTCAACCCTATTTTGACAATTCATACAATGCTGTAACAGCACTGTAAAGCTGTATGTACAAGTCTTGGATTGGGGCTCCTGCCAGTCTGGTTCCAGTAGGCCACTGTACCCTTTCAGCTCTTTCTTGAAGCCCATTTCCACCCATAACTTACATCCAAGAAATCTTTCTTCTTGTGTTTATCCTTGTCTTTCTTCAGGGTTGTCATGCCTTTATAACGAAAGCAAATTCTAGATCTTTGGAGTACTTAACAAATATTAACCAGTTAATCTTTACAACACTCATGAAGTAGTTAACCATTATCCCTGAATTTATCATATGGAGCAAGAGAGGCAGCAAAGTTAAACGAACTCCTGTAACTAGAGCTCGGGTAGTAATTCACCCTGATGTGGAACCATCGTACAGCACTGATGAGCATCACAATGCTTCTGCCATGCAAGTACATTACAACAAAAAAAAAAAAAATCATTGAAGAGTGGCTTCTAGAAAGTGCAAAGCTGAGCTTTATTTATTATGTATTCTGTTGAGGGATTTGGAAGGGATTGTCTTCTTGCTTCCCTTCACTTTCACTATTTATTAAAGGAGCGTCTAACCCTAGAAAATATCTGTATTTTGATGTCAGGTGTCATGCTGACAGTTTTGTCTCAGAGAAGGTTGGCTGCATCTTTTTGACGGTCCTGCTGGACCTGATGAGTGTAGTAGGAGAACAAAGATATTTAAAAGCAGTGAGACCAACTCAGATCTTTGAAAACTGATGGAATCCCAGTGACTTCACTGGGCTTTAGGTGGGCCTAATGTAAGGACATCTTCTTAGCATGCAAGTGCTATTTGTGACTATGCTGAATTCCTAGACATTTTTGTGATGAAAACAATCAAAATTAATGAGGCCTAAAGTCCATACTCTACAGTAACCCCAGTTTATAATTCACAAAGTGACTGCTGTCTTGCCAGCCTCTTTTACAGTGCCTTGAGCTCATATGTATCTGTGTATGTCCTGATATATATATATCAGGAAATAGAGCACTCTGGTGATAAGTTTAAACAGGTTTTTTTATTAAAAATCGCTGGACAGAGTTTATAACTTCAAGGGAGCCATGAAAATTAGGTGCCCAAGCCTTATTGATTTTAAATGATGTTTGGGTTTCTAATCTGTACGATCCGTTTGACTGCTTTTTTTTATGTTTCAAAAAAAGCATGACTTATTTTCTTGTTGCCATGTAGGTGTTTCATAAAGAAACTATGAATTTTAGTGAATGCTGTTTAAAAAAGCTTGACTGAGATGCTCAAAGCTGCCTTGAGTGTAGGAGATCTGGTCATCCAAATCCCCTGGTACTCTTCTAAAGTCTCATCCTTTTGTTGTTATGTATCAGTGTATAAACAAATCTCATCCATCTTGATGGCACACTGCAGACAAATCCAGTGAGAATTTCTGCAGAAATGTCAGTAATGTTGCCAAGGTGTTGATAGACCATTAGGAAGAGTAGTCTGTCATAAATCTCTATGTATTTACATAATTTGAATGCTCCTCTGGACCACAATTCATGTGGTCTAAGCTGTTTGCATGTGATATTGAACATGTTGAGATGTTAGTCTTTGTTCTGAGATTAGCCCTTCTGCTCAGGTGATGGTGTAGGACAGTCATCTTCCAGGGCCTTCCACGTTATCTGTAGTGTTAGCTGAAGGTAGCAGTCCCCAGATGATAGATTTACAGATTTCCTCTTGTAGGAGACTTTACCTCTTAAGTCCAAAGCTGTTTGTAAAGCATTTTTCTTGATGTATGTGCACAGCATTGTTTCAGCTTTCTAATCACTGACCAGCTGGCTTGCTAGTGAATAGAACTGTGGGCCCCTTGCCACATTTCATGTGAGGTCTTGGCTGGGTGGCCAAGCAGGCAGCCTGCAGCCAGTGTCAAAGCAATTCAAGAGGTATTGGCACAGCAGTGTCCCCATTAATTTCTGCTTGTCACATGCTGTCATGCAAGTTACACCAGAGAGGAAATGACCGTTGGAAAAAAAAAAGTATGCTTGTGGCACTTGGTCCCCTCCAGACGTTATCCTGGAGGTTAAACAAGTGGATACAATTAGCCGCTATCCACAGACAGCTGCAGCAAAGGAGAAGCTGAGATCTGGGCCTCACAGCAACGTGTCTTTCCTGTTAGTGAGGAGTGTTGGCTGTCAACATATGCCATATTTTTAACCCTTAATAGAGTTCAAGTAAATTAAAGAGTTATTGTGACCAACAGCATCATGAAGGTGCTAGTAAATAGCTGTAGTGCTGATTGAGCAGTGTTCTCCTCCAGGGAAAGGATTTTGTTTCTTGGTACCATTCCTTGTAAGGACCAGTGTCACAGAATTGGTCCATCAGTGGTTGATAATGTACTGTAGTTTGTAGATTCTGGCAAGGAGTGTGACAGTGATTCTGTGAACTCCTCCCAGAAGCAAACTGAAGTAGCTGAAGGGAGTCTCATCCAGTTTTGTGGATTTTCTGGGTGGACTCATTTCTCTGATTACATCAGGAGAGCTTCCACAAGGATTGAAACAACTGATGATATGCTTAGGATGTCCCAAAATACAGCAAAGCCTATGAAGAAGAAATGACAATGATGTCCAACGATGAGAGAAGGAAGCATGTACTATTAAAAGCAGTCAAAAATCTATGCTGTACTCAGAGGTGATAGAGATAGCAGAGTGTACAGTGTGCTCCAGAATAGACTGACTTAGTCAAGTGGAAGTCTGGGGTTTACCCCAGGAGGAAGAGGCTCACAACATCAGTCATTGTCGAGTACAGTGACCATTAAAGAAGCTGGAATTACATGAAAAATATACTTCAGAATTCAAACTACAGTTCTGCCCCAGCAGTCCAGCTTCATCTGATTTGATGCTTAGATACCAAATTTTGACAGCTGGCAGTCACCAGTCATGTGCCAAAACAGGCTTTAGAGCCAATGCATATAAATCGCAGAGGCTATGTCAGGTCTCAGCCAACTGGGTGTGCCAGTAAAAAGTTTGGGGGCTTTCTTGGTTCATTTTAGTCCTCATGTCTTTCTCAGATGGTATGAGGAATCAAAGAGTGGGTAACAACCAGGATGAGCTATGAGACACTGTCTCAAGTACAGTTTTATGAAAAGCTTGTAAATAAGAGGAAGTTTCCCACAAAGTATATGGGGATGTACATAACTGTAATTATATCATCCAGGGATACAGGGGAAAAAAAGTGGGTATTTTTTGCTTATATAGGTGCAGATCATTGAATTACAGAATCATGAAATGGTTTGGGTTGGAAAGGACCTTAAGATCATCTAGTTCCAACCCCTCTGCCATGGGCAGGGGCACCTCACACACTGGACCAGATTGGTGAAGGCCCTGTCCAACCTGCCCTTGAACACTGCCAGGGATGGAGCATTCACAGCTTCCTTGGGCATCCCATTCCAGTGCCTCACCATCCTCACAGTAAAGAACTTCCTTATATACGACCTAAATCTCCCCTGTGTATGTTTAAACCCATTACTCCTTGTCCTATTGCTACAGCCCTGATGAAGACTCCCTCTCCAGCATCCTTGTAAACCCCCTTCAGATACTGGAAGGCTGCTATGAGCTCTCTACACAGGCTTCTCTTCTCCAGGCAGAAAAATTGATAAATTCAGTTAAGAGCTGTGCCTTCTACTGTGTATTGTACTGGGCACTAAGAATGGAAAGTTTTGAGCAGTTAAAGAAGATTGTTTATCACAAAGTTACATTTACCTGCTGTAAAACTTTCATAGCCAGGACAGGTCTTGGTAACAATACAGCAAGTTTACTAATTTCTGTCAAGTTGTTAAACCAAAATTCCCCTCTGTTTTCATTTAATTTGCATGTATTTTCTCTTAAAAGTACCAACAGCCAGATAGAAAATGTTACGTGCTTCATTTGCATGTCTGGTAATTCCACTTTGATTGGAATTTTTGGTACACTGAATCACTGAAAATAAGTGGGACAATAATTGTGTTTCCTTTCAGCCACACAAATTTTTCGCATCACATACAAAAAATTGCAGCCGATGAAGTCAGTCTTGAAAGTTTTCTATTGCAAACTGACTTAAGAGGTGTTGAGCTACAAAATGAGAAATTGGTGTGGGAGGACTTACAGACACTTAAATTAATATTGATCTGCCTGAAATGACATACATCCACATGTGTACTTACACAGGTGTAATATGCATGTGTCCCACAGGTGTTAAGTACACATTTCACATACTGAATTTGCTTCACAAATGCTGAGATCAGTATGCAGATCTGTCAGTATTAAGATACTGGTAAAACAGGCATGTACTAAGACTGGCACTTTGAAAGACCTCTAAAATAGTAGTGCAGGTCTCTGTTTTAAGGAGGGCGCACGTAAGGTTACTCGGACCAATTCCTTGGATACTGTTGAGAGTATGCATGTGTGTAGGGTTCTTTATCCTAAGAACTGGATAATCAGAATCACTTGCCTGAGTTATGCTATCTGTCTTCCAAAAGTGGTTTAAAATTAATCAAAAACTGTTCATCAGAATCTATTTTAAAACATCCCTTAATCTACCCTGAGTGTATTGAGGTCTCTAATATTAATTGAAATAATTTCACGATTCAAAAATAATTATGCAAGTGTTTTACCTCATATTTAAAGATACTTAAAACTGGCAATTAACAAATTGTTTACATTTGGGATAGCAGCATACAAAACTCCCAGCAATTATTAGACCAATTTGTTGCATAAGCCTGGGAGATATTAGCTCCCTAATAATACACTAAAGAATTTGCTGTATTTTTCTCCCTGGACAGCATTTTATTCTGCAAACAGAAAATGAACATTTTGTCTTACACAGTGAGGTTGATTAATACGGCAAAGTGAATGGGTCATTTGGATTTATTGTTCTCTTATCAAAACAGTGAACATATTTAAATTGAACATGCTGTGAAGTTCACATTCTTTCAGTACTCTAGTTAATTGACAGGAATATCACAGCAGTCTTCTCTTCTGAGGGACGAGCCTTACCCTGTAAATGCTTTCATGCAAAACAATAGGACTACTCTGAGATAAACTACCCCACAATATAAAGCAAAGGAAGAGCTCTGTATCCTGGGTGTATATTAGGTTGGATCATGGATGACTCCTGGGAGACTATAGTTTGGCTAGGTGAAGGCAAAGAGCACAGCCTCCCCCTCTCTTTTTGCAATGCCCTGCAGGGAGACCAAACAGAATAGCTTTCTCCTGAGAGAAGAGGGAAAAGGCCATGAGGGCAGGGTTCTATCTACTTACTCTGTCCCAGCCGCTGCACCCAGCCAGCTGCATGGAGAAGAGCATCCTGCAGCTCCATACGCTGTGGCAAATTGCCTCTTTGCCCCCACTATCACAGTCATGGTGTTATGTATTGGCTGGTGTGATGGGCTCCCAACCCAGCGTGAGGACAAAATTTTAAAAAGAAAATAACTGCATTTAACAGGGAGTCACTACGTTATTACTAATGCCTCTGAGATTCAGTGTAACAACATTAATCATGTCTTTTGCTATTCATGTATCTGTACTGTGTAATTCCTCAGGAATGCCATTGTTTTTTTGGCATTAATTAATGTTGACTGTTACAAAGTATAACCATAGAAGTGCTGTAGTTATTCTGCTTCAAAAATAGGCCCCAGAAAACGTGAAAACTCTTTAAACTTTCATTCCTGCATGTTTTAAAAAATGCCATTTAAATAGAAAGCAATTGGATGTTTGGGGGTTCTGTATAATCCTGTAGGAAACGAGGGAAGCTTCATCCTGCTCTTCATCTGCTCAGAGAAGACCCTGCTGTTCAATGAGAGGCAGTGCGCCTTTTTGTCAAAGTAGTCTGATGCATTACATGTTGCTGTCTAAAACTCGTCCTCTTTGTTTGCACTTGCAGTTGTCTCTTATGCAAACACTCCTACAGGAAATGTTCAGGACAAGTATCCTAACACCTGCCATCCAAAATAGGGACATTTCATTCTGTTCAGCAAAAAAAGTGCTACAAGTAGATGGAAACTCTGAGTGAAGGATGCAGGTTGTTGTGCAGGTGCATGTGATACTCCACAGAGGAGCAGAAGAAATGTTAGGACATTCCAAAAGATTGCTGTGTTTTACCAAATCTTAGCACATAAATTGAGCAGGAAGAGGAAAAAAGAAGAAAAAGCCATAAAAAGCCTGTGTGTTAGTGCAGGTTTAGGGTCTGTTGTAGCTGACAAGGATCTGTACTGTGTTGTTTTATATATATATATAAGTATATATATTTGTGGATTTCCAGAGGCTTACTTTCTCAGGTATCAGGAACTCCTATGACCATAAGCAACGGCAATCTGATTAAGATTTTTCTTTCTTCACATATTAGTCAATAGAGGAAAAATGCAAGCTTCATATAATAAGGATCCATTCAAATGTGTGTGTCACCTCTGGGTGGAGGCCTTCTCTGAAGGAGTATTGTTCTTGGTGTTTTCCTTCAGGTTGCACCATGCTATGTCCCCCTTTACCAAGGCCAGTTCTAACATCTGTACCTTTACCATGGTGCTGGCATAGCCTAGCCCAGCAGCCGAACTCTCACCCAGCCACTGACTCCTTTCCCTCACCTCAGCTACAGAAAATAAAGACCAAGGAAAAAGGTGATGTGCTGAGATAACAAGTTGCGTACTGTGGACAAAACAGACTCACCCTGGGGAAGACGATCTTAGTTTAATGCCAATTAAGACATATGTTTAATTGGTAATTAGGTAGTGGTGGGGGAGGGAAGAAGCATTCAGAGTGCCTTTCCCTGCCTTTTCCAGGCTCCACTTCACTCCTGATGCCCCCACACCAAGCACTACAGGTCCGTGGGGTGTGAGGGGCTGTGGTCAGCTCACAGAAACTCTCTGCTGCTCCTTCCTGCTCACACTTTCTGCCTGCTCCAACGTAGGTCCTCTCCATAGGCTGCAGTTCCCTCAGGAATATCCACCTGCTCCCATGAGGGTCCTTCAGGGGCTGCAGTGTGGATTTCTGCTCCACCATGGAGCACCTCCTCTTTCTCCTCTCAACTTGGTGTTCCCTGTGCTGTTTCTCACTTCTTTTGTTTCCTCCTCCTCTTTCCCACCAGCATTTTCTACCCTTTCTTAAATATGTTTTGATGGAGGCTCCGCCATCTTAGCTGACAGGCCCAGCTGTACCCTCTGGTGGGTCTGTTGGAGCCGGACATGTCTGGCACAAGGCAGCCCCCATCTCCCCTGAGAGGGGCCCCTGCAGCCCCAGCTCCAGTGCCTGGGCACCAGCACCCGAAACAGCTCCATAGTTCCTGTTTCCCTGGAGTAGATACTTGAATTGTTTGGTCAACAGCCATGCCTTCCTCTTTTGGATTAGGCAGGCACTCTGGAGAATCTATCTGTTCTTAAACAGCAAGTAAGTTATTGAGGGCAATTGACGGATATTGTAGCTGGAAGTCAAGATGGTGGGTGTCGCTTAAAGGATCGGGATGGTATTTTGAAAACCAATGGTGTGGAAGGGATTTATGGTTCAGAACCTGGAGGAGGGTTAAGAGGGGTCAACGAAGCATAGTCAAGAGGGGAGGGCACAAGGAGGAGACAAAAGTCTGCAGGAAATCAAGGGTTTCTGCTCCTGTTGCCCCCGAGCTGGGAGATGTGAGCCATGATCTTGCCTGTGGCAAAAGCATGACAGCAGCTGCTCAGCCTAACCCAGCCTATCTCCGTCTTTGCTGACACCAGAGACAGAATATGCAGGTCTTACTTCTTATGTCATGACACTCATGATATAATGTGGTGTTGCTTGAAAAGTTCGTTGTAATTTGGTCCTGTCATTCAGTGCTGATAAATTCAGTAAATATCAGACTTGAGCAATGCCACCACTGATACCATGTATGGTGGAACATGCAAAAGATGCAGCACCCACATAACAAATGTTGCTCCTCACAGTTTCCATTATGAGGGTTTTACAAAATTAAAGCTACATATTTGCCTCTAAGGAAAGTGTATTTGTTCACTGTATCCCAAAATAGCTCAGTTTTCAACTGAGTTATAGATAAATATTTGAGATTTGTGCATAGACCACATTGAAAACATAGCCTGAAAAGGGAAAACAATGTGAAGCCACATTTATCTGAAAGTTATGTGAAATAATGTATATATCTTCAACTCAGGCAACAGCCGTCGTGGGTTTTCTGATATTAGAAGCATGGCAGAAATCTGTAATCAGCAACAACAGATCATATTCTGTGTCTGTGTTTGTAAATGTCAAATATCCAAAGAAATCTGATAGGCATTAGTAGAGGATTGATCATGACTCATTAGAGCTTGTTCCTCAAATCTGCCAAGATATGAATCTTCTTGTTTGTCTAATAGAATTGATCATTTTTTCAGTTAACTTTTGTAATATGATTTTAATTGTAATTCCAATGTATGGAAAGAAAAATTTTCCAAAGAGAATTTCTCAGAGAAAAGTAGACGTGGTATAAGCTAATCCTTGCTGCACATGAAGCCTGTCGTGCAGTTATTCCTAGATCTTGGTAATTGAGATAGTCATGGGCAATTATCAGTGATACAAATGGATGCTTTTCTGTTAGTTGAGTAGAATTATCCTGATTTAATTAGCTGGTGATCTGGCTTGTGCATATTTATGGCCTTTATCCGATTTGCTAGCAAAGGTTAGTATCTTCTGATACTAGTTACGGTTTCAAAGGAAACGCACAGCCCAGACTGACTCTGATGTTTCTTGCAGGTGCCTGAACATGAAGTGATTTTCCAAATGTGAGACTTAATGGGTTTTGACTAGGCTTATGTACAGCACAAACTTAATGATTCATTATGGATATTAATAATTTAAAAGCTCTCTCTTTTGTTTGCTTTGATATTGAAAATGTATTTGTGCAAACAAAATCAAATTCTGAGCTGCACAATTTGGTATTTTGTATTTCAAGTGCGTAATAATAAGCCTGTATCATGTGATTTTGGTTTCTGCCCTTTTCCATAACTGGATGAGTATTTCAAAACAGGACAATAAAGAACCAAAAATAGCAAATGGTCTTTTTATATCAAAATGCCCTTCTGTACACACATGAATCTTTGAGCTGTACTTGTGTCATGGTTTACACCTTTCGGGCAGATAATTTTGAACTGAGGTCTGTTTGTGTGTGCAGTATTAAGGAATAAGTGATAGCAAAAGAGCACAATCAACAGTCAAAATGTATACTAGAGAATAACCTGTATGGACTAACTTCAGATTTCCTGGAAGAGGAAATTTAGCGCTTCTTTTCCCAGTTTTACTTCTTCCTAATACTGGTACACTTTTCTACGGCACATCTCATTTTTTGTGTGTGAAGATAACTTCTGTAAATTATATTCATCTTTTGATTCCTGTGTGGGAAGGGAAAGATATACCAGTTTCCAATTTCAAATATTTTCGTTTTTCACCTGTGCCTGGAAGAAGGCTCTGAATTTAGAAACTGAAGACATTGCTTGCAACTTGCAGCTAGCAGAGCAGGATTGAATTTGCTGAGCTTGAGGAAGAAAGTTGAAACAAAATCAGCATCAGTTGCAGGAAAAAAAAAATCTTGATATGTTTGGTAACTACAGGAATGAGTTTACATACTTGACAAATGAGTTGGATGCAGAAATGTCACCCAAAAGGGACACACCAGGATCTACTGACTAATCCTTAAATTCTTTAAATTGTTTTCTTACTTAATCTGGTATTATGCCTACTTGGAATAAAAAAATTAAGCCCAAATTCAGTGAAACAATTAACTTGAGATAATCAACTACTTAAATGTTCTTGACGTGTTCTTTGTATAGGAAAGACTGATCCAAAGGCTGTTGGGGTTTGATTTAAGTTATAATAGCAGAGTGAGCATTTATGGTGCATATTAATTTTGCTGATGACTGAAACCTGCAGAGCTGTAGTCCTGTCTCTTCAACATGTTTCTGAAATGCAAAGGGAAATGATATAAGAGGATTCAGTACATTCTGTATATTTGTTTTAAAGGTATAAACCGTAGTAAGCTAGTTACCAAATTATCAGATCTCAGATTTTCCTGGGGAAATTAAGAGAATAAAAGGCATCGGGTCCAAGGAATGAGGGTCTCAATTTACCACCCTCCTTCAGAGGTCATAATAATTAAATGCTGTCACAACTTCCATAGTTCCATGGTAGTATCTCCATTATCAGAGTCTTCAAATAAACACTGATTACTTTATGAACAGCCCACTGTTACTACTGTTCAGCAGAGTTATAAACAGAAATGGCCATAGAATCACAGAATGGTTTGGGTTGGAAAGGACCTTAATATCATCTAGTTCCAACCCCCCTGCCATGGGCAGGAGTGCCTCACTCTACATCATGTTACCCAAGGCTCTGTCCAGCCTGGGCTTGAGCAGTGCCAGGGATGCAGCATTCACAACTTCCCTGAGCAACTCATTGCAGTGCCTCACCACCCTTACAGTCCAGGTAGCTGATGTCAATTGCTCTACCCCTGTCCGTCAGTTCGGTAGCCCCATCATAGAAGGCCACCAGATTGGTCAGGCAGGATTTGCCCTCAGTGAAACCATGTTGGCTGTCACCAACCACCTTGTTGTTTTTCATGTGCCTAAATTGTTTTTCATTGTGCCTTTGTTTTTCATGTGTCGTGTTTTATTAAAAATCAGAGTTTTCAGCCTTAAGAGCGATGTGTTTTATAATACTTTTGATAGAGGTATCAGGAAACATTTACATGAAAGCAATAATTTTGTATTAAATTATATAGTAATGCCTGTGAAGTGCATCCAGCTAAAGCAGTATTATCAAGTTGAATATTTTGAGGTAGTTTTAAACCCATTTTCAGATACCATTTAATATGTGCCTTGACATTTACTTGAAATGTGTCCAAGTCGATAGAGAAGAACAAAAGCCACCAACTTCAATTTATCCATCTTCCCTTTTCTCATGTTTCATGCCATCCACCTCTCCAAAATAATTTTGGTTGCTAATTACAGGATTGGCAGACACCCTGCTGCATGTCTTACAGACAGGGCATATGTCACTGGCAAACACAGAGCTGGAGTTTCATGAACTCAGTTCAAGTGCATACAAAAAATAACCTTTTTCTTTATCCCTTTTATTTCTTGTTGCAGCATCTTCATGTAACTGCATGTTTTGCAAATATAATTTTCAAGTTGACAGTATCCTTCTAGTTTAGAATTCAGGGGGATTTCTAGTATTTAGTTTTGTTTCTGATGGTTCATTCTTTTCATGTTACTAAGATTAATGTGAACACATGAGTACAGGTGAAAGAATTTCTTCAGCTGTGGAAATGTCATAGAAGATTGCATCACTATAACAAAGCAAAAAAAAATGGGAACTGTTACTTAATAACTGTTATTATTACAATGGTTTTGTGCAAAACTTTGATCTTTAGGTACTTTCTGTCTTATTCAGTACATTCTATGCAACAAGTTTTGCCAAATAAACTTTTCCCCTCTGTAACATTAAACCCTGACAAATTTGTCATTTAAACAGCTTTTCTAATTGAAACAGATCCTGTGCCTGTAAAGTGAATGATAAAATTTCACTTTGCTCTGGCAGGATAAAACATAAACTTGTGAGATACAAAGTAGTGTGTGGTTTAAAGTTAAGAACAAAATGCTGCTGTGTATTTTTCTTACTCGGACAGCGTACTTCTGAAGTTGTCCCAGGATTTACAGACATGCTTTTGCTATTTCTTCTGTTGGCTGGCCTTTATACTTATATCAATCAACCTCAAGTAATTCAACTAGAAACAATACATTAACATGATAAGCACTTCTGTTGATGTCAGCTGGTTCTAGCAACATCCTGACTGGTTTATGTTAGTAACTGTTTTTATCCCCTATGCACATATTTAAGTCAATATTTATTAAATTGGTTTTGCAGATTATGACAGGTAGCTTGCTTGTTTGCAACCTTGTCTTGTTAATTACATGTTGAATTCTTCTTTTTATTTAGGATATGATGCTCCAGCTGTTTCGGGGACTGGATTTTCTGCATTCACATCGTGTGGTGCATCGAGACCTGAAACCCCAAAATATTCTTGTAACCAGCAGTGGGCAGATAAAGTTAGCTGACTTTGGCCTTGCACGAATCTACAGTTTTCAGATGGCTCTAACATCAGTGGTAAGTTTCTTGAGGCTTTTATTTTTCATTTAATGCACCAGTGTGCTTTACTCTTTATGTTCCTGGCTTTTTATCTCATATTATAATGCTGCTTTAAAATTATCTTTGCAAATGAAGTTATTTGTGTTTCTGAACACAGTTGCTTTCCAGATAGCATTGAGGTTCTGATTACTTCTTATAAGTAATCAATTACTGATTACTGGTTCTAAATTAAATCATGACTAATTACTGAAGGATAGGGACATGCTAGTTTTCAGAAATGCCATGAGGCTGGCTTCTGACATGATACTGACATCTTTTGCATATTAAACCAGACAGGTAGGGTGAAAGTTTCTGAAGTATCCATTTATTTTGAGATAAAAGTCTTGCTGATCACTGAGTATCTTGCCTGAAAAAAATATGCAGATATACATAAAAAAGCTGCACTGTCATGCCTCTGATTTTCCGCCTCTGTGAATATAGGTTTGATGCTTGCTTCCATATGTTACTGGATGATTTCAAAAAGTGCTGTGCTGGAGGCAGCTATTTCCCAAGGCAGTTGTTAAAGAGCACCTCCAGTATCATTAGGCCCCCTGCTACTGTGTCCGTCTCCCAGCAGTTCTCCTGGTTGTCCTTGGCTTGTATTTGAGCTCACTTCAGAAGATCTGGCCCTTTCCTGCCCTAATGCTGGTGTAGAAGCCCTGCCAGCTTCTCGGTGTTTTGACACTGTTTCCATTCTTCAAATCATAGAATAATAGTTAGGGTTGGAAAGGACCTTAAGATCATCTAGTTCCAACCCCCCCGCCATTGGGAGGGACACCTCCCACTAAACCATGTCACCCAAGGCTATGTCCAACCTGACCATGAACATCCCCAGCGATGGAGCACTCACAGCTTCCCTGGGCAGCCCATTCCAGTGCCTCACCGCCCTCAAACTTCCTCCTTATATCCAGTCTAAACTTCCCCTGTTTAAGTTTGAACCCATTACCCCTTGTCTTATCACTACAGTTCCTAATGAAGAGTCCCTCCCCAGCATCCCTGTAGGCCCCCTTCAGATACTGGAAGGCTGCTATGAGGTCTTCATGCAGTCTTCTCCAGGCTCAACAGCCCCAACTCTCTCATTCTATCTTCATACGGGAGGTGCTCCAGTCCCCTGATCATCCTCATGACCCTCCTCTGGACTTGTTCCAACAGTTCCATGCCCTTTTCATGTTGAGAACACCAGAACTGCACACAATATTCCAAGTGAGGTCTCACGAGAGCAGAGGGGCAGGATCACCTCCCTCGACCTGCTGGTCATGCTCCTTTTGATGCAGCCCAGGACACGGTTGGCTTTCTGAGCTGCAAGCACACACTGCCGGCTCATGTTCATTTTCTCATCGGCCAACACCCCCAAGTCTTTCTCCACAGTGCTTCTCTGAATCTCTTCTCTGCCCAACCTGTAGCTGTGCCTGGGATTGCCCCAACCCAGGTGTAGGACTTCACTTAGTTGAGCTTCATCAGGTTGGCATCAGCCCACCTCTTAAGCATGTCAAGGTCCCTCTGGATGGCATTCCTTCCCTCCAACATATCAGCTGAGCCACAGAGCTTGGTGTCATCAGCAAACTTTCTGAGGGTGCGCTCAATCCCACTGTCCATGTCACCAACAAAGATGTTGAACAAGACCGGTCCCAACACCGATCCCTGAGGGACACCACTTGTTACTGGTTTCCAGCTGGACATTGAGCCATTGAACACCGCTCTTTGTGTGCGGCCATCCAGCCAGTTCTTTATCCACCAGATGGTCTATCTATCAAGTTGATGTCTCTCCAGTTTAGAGACAAGGATGTCATGCAGGATAATGTCGAACACTTTGCATATGTCTAGGTAGCTGATGTCAACTGCTCTACCCCTGTCCCTCAGTTCCGTAGCTCAGTCAGCTGCTGTTGGCTTGCCACAGCATCTCTGATGTTTACTGAAGGGTAACTGTGCTGCATGTGTGTTGAGTGTCATTTGATTTTGCTCCCTCAAAAACTTTTTCGTTTCCATTTCCTATTTTGAGTATCATAACCACTCTGACAGTATCACTTACGGTAAAGACAGAAAAGGGAGAACTGCTGAGAAAAGAAACTGAAAGGAGCCTGTAAGAGTCTTCCCATCATTGTGTGACATAACTGTGACATCCTGGGTTCTGGCTTCAGTGTGAATGAAAGCAGGAAGCAACAGTAAATGATATCATAATATTGCTAAACACAGGAACGTGTCCTTCTCACATAAAACATACGCAAACTTGTGTTTTGGGGCTGTTTTTTTTATGGCCTGTAGGATGGAGCCTAATCCAAAGCTGAAAGGTTCTTTTTGCTGAGGTCAGTCAGGATTGATCATTTTGTAACTCAAAACAGAGCTTTGAAGAAAATGAGAGAAATATTGTTCTTGAATTGCTGCAATTTTTCATTTCCCTGTTATTACTCAGTGAGTGTTTCTCTTGATCCATAAAATTCTTTAAGCTAATTCTGCAGTGTTGTATAGTTTTCATTGGGGCACTTTCAGAAGTTCTGCATAAAATGAGGAAAAAATACCTAAGAACTGAGCGGAAGTTTGTCCAGAATCATGTAGCCTGCATAGGAAGGAAGGTCAAAAAACCCAGAAATAGAGTGCATCTACTGAGGCAAAAACGTACCAAGACCTGCTTGTAGGAGAACATTTCCAGTATTGCTGTGCAATTGTATCTAATGCTTGCATGCTAGAAATCATGCTTCAAAACCCACTAGTTAGTACCCTTGATGCTGCTGTGCGCAGGAATTGTTCAGACTAAGGGACTGTCCATATGCAAGTTTGTACCGTGTTTGTACAAGCATACAACTGTCATTGCAACTATGCTAAAGAGTATTAAAATAATTGAATTATTCTGTGAACAGTGACAAATAAATTATATGGGCATAGGCATGAATAATGGCTTTCACACACCTAAGCTTAGTTTATCATTATTTTATTAAAAGAAAAAAAAAAAAGCTATGACCATGGCTTTTTTGAGTTAAAAATCTATTTGGTTTAAAGCACTTAGTCTTTCACACCTTCAAAATCAACTTTTTTCTCAGTACACTGAAACCTATAGGCAAGTGTTGCTTACAATGTGATAACATGGTGTAGTTTTAAATGTCAGCCCTCATTGCTCCTACAGGCTGAGTGCTGGTTAGAAACTTTTACTATATGTCTAAATGTGTTATTGGCTGACACAGGGCACCAGTTTTCCTTTTCTGAATATAACTTTTACCTTTGGCTAGCTGCTTTGTTGTGCATTTTTTTCTTCTTTCTCCCCTCCCTTAAACTCAATACAGGATACCAAATTTTTAAAAAAACCTAGAAACTTCAGTTTCTTAAACATATTCTCAATTTTGCTGTCCCCATAATACTCTAAACTGCAGTTCTTTGCCAGGCAGTGTGCAAGCTTTCATTGACTTCAGCAGGAACAATTGAAGTGTATGCAGAAAAAAATGTTGTGTTATAAAAGACAGCATATATCTCCGTATGTATCAATTGATAGAAGTTCTAGCTTGCAAGGATTTGCTTCTGAGTTACATTGAAAAGCGGTAGTGCTGACAGTCCAGTGATAAAAGACACGTTGCATGCCCTATCATTGTGATCAATACAAGGGCTCTGCAGCATTTCCTTCAGAAGAAAAGCTTACTGCAAGATAAACTACAAGAATCATCTTTTGAAGTATCAGATCATTCCCAAGATGCACCCTCATTCATTGCTCACAAAGAAACCCTTCAGATGAGACAAAAAGAGCTTGCCATGAAAATAATGCAGTAAAAACTGATTCAACCCAAGTTCTCTGGGCACTGCAAATGGTAACTTCAAAGCAGTCTCTCTCTGATAGCCATTTATTTCCACAGTACTAAAGAATCCTTCTGGCAGATCGGTCATCTGGGAATATTGCTGTCATTTAAAGAAACCTCTCGATATTTCTGTCAGTGAATGAATGAAAGATTCAAACTAATATTATGTGGGCTTAGGGGGGGCATGGTGGAGATCACTACTCCCAATGGTGGTGAGGCTGGGAACTGATACAGGTCTGAAATAACAGCACTAGAAAGAAGGAGGTCAGGCAGGGGTGTCTCAGATGCTGGGTAATGGGGCACGCTTTTGGTTTCGTACAAAGTTAGGCTCTTTTTCAAGTGTTGATCTTGGCCCTTGGGGAAATTTTGAATAGGCTTTGTAATAACAGAGCAGCTCCATAGGACAGAAGAGGTGGATTGATGTGACTGTAATTTTAGAGTTTGAGAGCAAAAGCTAACGAACTGTCACTTTGCTTCCTGATGCAGAAAAATGGGCACTCAGTTCTAACTTTCTGTGAGTAAAGGAGCAGGTGGCTGTTTGGAAAATCTGAAGTTGGATTGTGAAAAAGCAAGAGCAATAGAAAGAAAAAGCAATAGAAAAATCTATTTTTATTGATTTCTAACTGCCTTAAAGAAAGGAAATGAAGCTGAATCATGGCACAAGAAAGTGCTAAATGAGATAAAATGCACGCAGTTGTGATCACAGCATCTAGGTGGAGCTGAGGCTGTCAGCTTTTAAACCTGACCTTCATCAGGATCTGAGCGAAACTGTTAGTGTTTGTCACATACTCATAATACTTTCTTTGAAAATATGTATGCTTTACCTTAGATGGCAGTGCTGATGATGATTTTTTTCCCATGAAATGCAAACAAAAGTGTTTTATGTCTTCCTTCTTTAAAAAAAAGTCGCTATTTTTCAGAATTATTGAAGGGAAAACATTTTCTTTGTTGATGGTTTACATTGTTGAATACTAGCCTCAGCTAAATTGATGATTAAAAAGAGAAGACAACAAAAAATTGTGCAGTTGCCATCAGTGAATAAGTTTAGATTATGCTAGCATTTTATTTGAGTATTTCTTCAGGATAAAAACTTTCCATCCATTTCTGGCAGTCACTGCAGCACAAATGGTTTACATGTCACATCATACAGGAACTTGGATTTCATTTTGTTGGTAGCAAGGAAGCATAAAATGATTTTCACTAACTGGGTTTGTTTTGTAAAAATAAATGTATGAATTAGTTACAGCAACAAAACCAACAAGAAAATATACAAATATCCTCTTCCAGAAAGAAATGAGCACTTTGCTGTTCTCTGTCCACTGTTGCACTGTAATTTTCTAATAAATACCACCTGTTAGTAGATAATGTGAATGTAAACTCTCATCTGAGCTAATGATAGTTGAGAGCATAGTCAACTTTCTTTTTTCTTTGCCTTGATTTGGGGGTTTTCCCCCACTTTTTTTATGGCCACCTCTTGCTGATGCTCTGCTTTCAAAAATCCATATATTTATTTGTATGTAATCCACCCTGCAGAGTCCAGTCCTACATTGTGTATGTTCCAGCAGACCTGCAGTATGTTACAGCACAGCTTTAACCTGAGATGCATTGGATATCCCAAAATGGACCTGATTCAGTAATCTATTTAATGCTCGCAGTTAATATCAAACATAGGAGTAGACCTATGGAAATTAATGAAGCACGTGCCTTTGGTGAATCAAAGTAAAAATCTGGCCTGCATTAAAGAGCTCCCTAATGGAATTAGAACAGTGACACTAGAATTTATTTCATACATAATTTGATTAGAGCATACGTCTTCCTCCCTCTGACAGCTGGAAGTGACATTGGTTTGGTATGCACTGAGTGAGGAAGCTCATCACGTTAGATCTGAGACCCAATCTCCAGTTCCTTCTTCATGGTACATTGCTCCAGTCCACCCAAACGTCCCTGAAAAGGAAAATGAGTCACAGACAGAAATCCAGAAGATCAAAATATATGTTGGTGAGCTTGTCAGTGCTGCTGCTGAAAGGTTGTGGCTATTGAGGAATGCAGTATGAATAAACTGATCGGCTTATTTAAGCGAAATCTGTCTTGCCTACTAATAGAGTTCTGCATAAAAAGTCCATGTATCTGGCTTTGTGAAACGAGTGAATTTCTCTGATATTTTAACATCTGGATAGCTGTAGGTATCTTTATTGTTTCCTCCCAAACACTACATAGGAAAGTTATTTACATCATGTAAAATAGGTCATTTATCTACGGAGCCATCTTAAGAACAAAAATCATTATTAGCACATTGACAATAAAGTCTGCAGCTGACTAAAAATATTTTAATGCATATTTATGTTGACTTCACTCATCATACGTTCACTAAGAGGGCTCAGTTTTTTATGAAAATAACGACGAAAAAACAGATTGCCCAATGTTGCAGTATCATAAGGCAATACAGAAATACACATGGAGAAAGTTAGGAAATTAGAAGTTTCTTTTATTCATCTGCATTATGATCATATAGGATCATTTTCAAAACTGGCAGTTAATTTTTGTTGCCATCTTAAGAAACTTTAAAGTTTGTAAGACTTGTCTGGAAGAGCATTACTAGCTGCTCTTGTAGACAGATAGAGGATTTGTGGCAAGGTTGTTACTTTTAGGAGCACATCCTAAAGATAGTATTCTAAGGATGCCATTGCACAGTCAGCATAAGTAGATGTAGCATTCCTACTGCTGCTGAAATGATGGCACTGCTTTTGACCACACACTTCCCTTGCATTGGCATTGGTGGTCGAGCCCTTGCAGTCTGACTGAAAATGAGCCCATAAAAAGTAGTTATTTATTTCCAGGTGGATTAGTAGGTGCAATTCACTGCACAGCTACATGAATAAAAGCACTGGTGCACAAGGGAGGCTAAGCAGAAAGGTGGGGTCATCCACGCCACAGACAACACCACTGTCTTAGATTTGTTGGAGTCAGTTATGAAACCACATCCAAAGTCTTCAGCTAAGGATTCAAATAACTAAACTAACTGAAAGGCAGAAATGTTTTTCAAGACCTCACAGCTGATACTGACTTATGCTGTTTTGAAGGTGTTAGATGAGCCAGTTGCTGGTTCGTTTAAGTCTTACTGCTTTTCTGACTTTAACAAAACTTCTAAGAGTATCTGTATCAATGTCTGAAGTATTTCTTACCCCCTTACTGCCAAACCCTGTGTTCAGGGCTCTGTGCTGTTTCTCCACAGCTGATGCCACAACTCACCCTTGAGACCTGTAAGGAATGCAGGGAATGCAACCCTCTGCTCTGATTCAGGCCCAGGTTTATCATGAACCATAAAAAGTCTATCTTTTAATCTTTCAAAGAAAGTAAATTATTTCACAGTAAACAAGCAAATTAGCTCCTCATGAGAATATTTTCTGTGCCAGAAACCTTTTCAGAGCTGCAAACTTTACAGTATGTATCATGTGATGACAGTTTGTCTGCAGTGAGCTGATCATGTTTTGCAGCCCTGCAGCTGCACCAGTGCAGCCTTCCAGAATAAATTTATCTTGTGCTGGTGGAAAAGTGGTTAAAAGGTACAATTTTGAGCACAGATCTTATCAGAACAAATGAAGTTTCTGCTCGGCTGGACCAAAGGTTGGTTGTGTGCACTGTCAAAGGTTAGCATCCAACAGAGGATGCTTAGGAAGGAGAGTAAGGACCAGCTTTCAGCAATCAGAAATGTTGTGATTTCCAGTGCTGGAGATTGTATCTGGATCACTATGAGTCATTCCCTTTTCACCTCCGGGTAAAATTTGGTATTATTTTGCAGCAATACAGTTCCATTGGTACAAGAAAATGTATGCTCTGCAAATAGGCCTTCAAATGTTGATGTGAAGATAAAATGAAATGTTCTTTTTCTTTTTCTCTGTATTTTCCTTTTCTTTTAATTAGGAAGATACAGTAGATACTGTTAGTGGTACAGTACTGGCTTACAGTTTTCATTCAAATGTCTGGTAAGTGTGCCTTAGGATGCAGAGGAACTGAATTTATAAAGAACAAGCTGCACTTAAACTGCTAAAAAAAATTGTGGGGGAGGTTAAGAAAGGGGGAAAGGCAGAAAATTACTAATGTGTATTTTTTCTATACTATAACTGAGTATCCTGCTATTGTGTGACTGTACTTTGGTCTTCTGTTTTCAGATAAAAAAATATGTAGTGCATTTCCCCCACCCAGTGATTTACATCTTTTTGGTACTATTTTTCTGTTGATTTAAGCTGGTCTGTTTTTATATCTACTCCCAGAGATAATTGAGTGGGCTGGATTGTAAAAACAGTTTGATTGTTTGACAAGGTCTCTCCCTGTGTATTTACAAAACCGTTCCCACATAATTTCAGACCATCCTGAAACACTAAATACAGCCTGAGGTAATGCTCTTATCAGAGCACAGAAAATAAGCAGGCATGGGCCTGTATGGTACTTGAATATGCGGTAGTGAAAGGAAGAGGAGCAGAGAGAACAGCATACTCTTCCGTGGAGCTCATGGTATTCCAGAGTGAAGGCAGGTGTCAGTGCATTGCTGACAGAAATGCTCTTAAGGCTTAATGTATAATAAAAATGAGTTGTTGACATGTTTTTGCAGTGGCAGGGAAGCATCCGTATATCTTCTTTTTACACTGGCCAAAGTTGTGCTGTAGAAAGTATTTCTAGCTGAAAATTCTCTTGTACAGGTACAGCCGAGGAAGTGTCTCCTAGCCTAACAATATTTACTACTTGTTCAGTGCTGCTGGCCTGGAATTCTAGAGCTCAAAAGCAGAAGAGACATGGAATCATGCAGTCCTTTAATGAATCAGGCAGGATTATTCTCTGTTATGTCATTTCTAATGTTTTGCCCATGTTAACTTTAAATGTGCCAAGAAATAGGGATTCCATTCCCATGGGAGACTATTCCAAAACCTCTATATAATCACACTCAGAAGGTTTTCTTGATGTCCAGCCTTGGATTTCCCATTCTTAATTTAACTCCGTTATATTCTTTGTTATTATATGCTGAATGGTAGCAGATGGCCAGGGCCTTGTAGTTGGCTCCCTGCATTACAGAAATCAGTTCCATATTGCTGTATACATTTGTTTCTGCAAAACATGAAAAGATAATTCGTTTGGCAAACAGTGAAAGTATAGATTATCCAGATTTCAGTAAATTGTAGGGTACAAATGAATTAAACTAGATCACTCTAGACTTACCATCTTCTAGAATTAAACAGATAAGTCCAGAGGAAAATACATTGTGGTAAAAGAATTATTGAGCTACAAGGCGAATTCCTCAGTTTTGAGGATCTTACAAATAGCTTAGTAACAAGCTGCAGAGATCACAGGCAGGCTCCGTGTCACTGTTTAGATGCGTGAAAAAAAAAGCAAATGGAAATCTAGACTTTTCCATCTAGGATATTTTATTAGAAGTAGGAAAATAGTGATGCCACAACTAGTTGATCAGGCTTCATCTACAGTACTGTGAGCTATTCATTTTCCCTGTGGTTGAGAGATGATTTGGGGCAGGAACAGAGGTGGGGAAGTTCAGGTTTCTGTCTAATGATCAGGGAAGGGGAGATAGTATTTTCTATGAAGCAAGAAGAACCTCACTTAATTTGATAAAATGAATCATGAGAATAGCTATAATTGATACCTAAAAACACCAGGAAGGAGCCAGAGAGGAAGAACAGGAGTTGAACAATGGTGGCATGAGAGCTAGTTGGCTTAAACTGGGCTTAAATAACTTGAGACAGGATGTTAGAATACAGCCTGTAATTATGAAGCAGCCTGTCATAGGACCAGTGCAGGCAAGAAATACAACTGAGAGAGAGCTTGATGAATTTCTGTGATGCAGTAGCAAATCTTGATGAGTTGAGGCAGCCCATTTCCAGTTCTGTAGCTCTGTATTTGCCCCTTTAAGATTTCATGTGCACTTAGCTTTATCAAAGAGGTGCAGTTCATGAGCTCCATCCTGAATGGAAAAATCTTTCAGCAGGTCAGATGGATTGGCATAAACAGCTTTATTCCTAGCAGAGATTAACTGAAAAGATGTATATTCTGTTCTGCCTAACAGGATCACTAGTGGTGATCTAGTGGATAGTGAGTTGCTTCAAAAAGAGATCTTTTTCCTTGCACACAGAGTCTGTGAATGCGGGAGTTTCCACTAAAAAAAAGAAACTTGCAGCTGTACAGATCTCTCAGCTCCACAGCAACCCACCTGTATGGAGCATTGTGTTTCACAGCATCATGAAAGCTGTACTGTGCCTCAGCATTCATCATGTCTAGTTATGAGCTAATGATATACATTTGCATCAGGCACACTGCATGGATCTGCAGGGAACATTATTCTTCTGTCAGGAGTGAAAGAGTTGGACTGCTTGATCAGTGCAGAAACTAGCCTAATTTGGAAAAGCTCACATCTTTCTGAGGAAAACCTGGTGATATTCTCTCATAAGTTAAAAATGCTCAGTGATTTATATCATGTGCCAAAGCTTTTAAAAAGGAGGGGACTTAATACTGTCCCAGAGGGTTAGGAGAAATTAGAGGGTAAAAATCAATACTGAAGAAACTGCTTTCCAGTGCTGACCTGAGTAAATGGCGTGGTGAATAGGAAGCCACTAGATAGATCCCACAGTAAGCTCAGCATTGTCCAGCTAATCCCCACTGAGCACCTATCAAATACGTGTACATGTTGCCAAAAGAAAGTTGAAAGAACTATAGTACTGATAAATTCCCAATTAGGCTGAAGCTGTCAAGGTGTGTCCCTGTGTCCCAGACAACCTGTTGTTAAAAGCAAAAAACATTTCTTGGGGATACCTGAGAAATGGTTTAAAGAAAATTTGACAAGGGAGGAAAAACCGTAATGGGACTTGTAAGGCTGTGTGAATGTTTCCTGACATAAAAATACTCTGTGTGAGATATATCTGACCAAGTGTAGGCATCTAACTAGGCAATTCCGATGAATAAGTAGCCTAGTAGTAACCAAAGGAGATCTTCTAATCAGTGAAGCAAAGAGTTAGTTATCTCAACTTAAAGAAGACAGTTAACATGGGTCAGATGAATCAGACTCTAAAAGTACCTACTTCTTTCCACTGATCATCAAGGGCGAGAATTACGCCTGGGAATATCTACATGGTATTTACATCTGAAGTCAACTAAGTTGAATCCACCCCAAGCCTATCCTGATACCATTATTTTGGGCTCTTGGTGAGTCATAAAGAACATTACTATCAAGGATTCCATCAAGATATGGGCAAAGCTGAGACAGCTGCTGGTGAAATGAGGTCTAATTGAAGCGTAATAGCTGTGGTACCTTTCAGATAAATCTGTAAAAGCGGTTAAGCATTTTTCTGGAATATATAGCTGAAATAATAATAACCACCACCCAAAATGCACAACACGTGCAGGGCCAGTTAGGAATCTAAGCTGTCGATGAGCAGGTTTGACTGAGATCTGAATGGAAATGCAGAAGAGCCAGCGGTGTTTGAGAAGATACCTGTGAGAGTGAAAGAAACAATGGGAAGCAGTGTGCAAATACATGCACACACACACACACAAGTCACACACATCAGTAGGAAGGCCTAAGTCTGTGAGAATCTTACTATCCCTAAAAGCAAGGTATCAGCTTAAAAGTGAAAGCTATTAGAAGCTGCCAATGTGTAGCATCTTTGGGAGTACTGTAAATCAGTAGAGGCTTTCTCTGGGATGAGTATCTCATAATGCCACTTACTGCAATGGTTTTCAGAGAATAATTAAGTGGTATTTTTTTAATCCATTTGGAATATCAATAGCTTTGAGATAGATGCAAACTAAGTGCTGTTTTGTAATAATACCACTTCTACTGACTGGCTCCATGGAACAAGTGATCTAGCTGCTTAGTTCACTCTGACATAAAGCCTGTCAATTCTTAGGTGTTGGTGAACAAAAATTTTAGCTTTCTTATGGGGTTCACTACACAGTGTGGAAAACAGGTAGGTCAGGGGAGGGGGAGTTAAATATGAAGACCATTCATGGAAACCCAGTTGTTTTCGGGGTTTTTTTCAGTGCTTTCTGTTGAACAGTGATGACTGTGTGCTTTAAGGGCAAGAAATGAGCATGACATGGATCTCATGTAGAGCACATAGAGTCATGCTGAAGTTTTGGAAATTCCAGTGAAGAAAACAGAAGAAACTTTGAGTATTTTTTTTTATTTGGGGGAAGGAAGGATACTTTTCCAGTTCTGTTGCAACCAAAGTATAATCAAACACACTTTTCCTGACTATTCTGTATTTTTAAACAGCTTTAGTGTGAGTACTTGAGTAAATTTTTCTAATATTCACAAGTGTAATGCGTATTTCTTATGTTCTTAGAGGCAGAACAGTTCTGGCTACCTTGCAAATTGATCTCTTCAAAGAATATGCTTTCATCACTGGTACTGTGATTTCAATGACAGTATGTCTCAGAAAAAGATTAACTGATGCTTTTTAGCCCTGCTTTATTTGGATGTACTTTTTTCAGTGATTCTTACATGTTCTGCTTCATATTGCATTTGCAAGAACAGAACCAGTCAAGTCATTCTTAAAATGCAGAAGATGATTGCTGGAAAATTTGAACATCTTGGTGTGCAGTTTAGTGCACTGAATTGATCTAGGTGCCATGTTACATTCAGAAAACAAGACATCTCAAAGCATGCTCAGTATGGCATCTAAACAGAGAGCAGCAGGGTAGATATGTATCTTCTTAATGAAATGGGATTTTCCTTAGTTTTGTTTACATATTTATAGTCTGGCTTCATAAGATGAAAACCAGCTTGTAAACCAAGCTTAAAAATTGAGAGTGCTTTACTGGTTTCCATTTTCTTATGGCTGCTGCAGTAGATCTTGATAGCCACATATTTCAGCTAGTATAAATCACCATGGTTTCATCAAACTAAGCCAATTTATAGGGCAAATAAGAGGTTATGTCTGTAAATCAACAGTTAATACTTTGCTTTTGGTTTATTTTTGTCTTATATTTAAATTTTATATTTAATTGTCCTTTTGTTTCTCTTGCTGTCTGATGCTACTCAGGCACTGTTGCTTTGAAATGAAAGAGTCTATTTAAGTTAATACAGATTCAGCTGGCATTGTGTAGATTCAGTGGTAATAAGTTATGGATAGATTTAAGTGATTTGGGGCACTAAAGATATCCCATACCTTATGTAATTTAAAGAGCAAAAGAATTAAATAAGAAGGGGCCTGTGCACGGTATCAGTTCTTGTGGGAAAATATGCTTCAGTGACTTACTGGCACTGGTTTTGGAATGTGGCCTTTAAAAGTACCTTTTTACAGTGGGAAAGAATTTGGTCAAGAATAAACAGTCTGACCTTGTTAAATGGACCAAAGGCTGTGCATAACCTAGTTCCTGAAAACTAGTTTTCACCAGTCTGAAAAAAATATAACCAGTTTATAAAAAATGCAACTAGATTTTCTAGAGAAATAAATACGCAGATGGAACAAAGCAGAAAAAATTTGTGATTTAAATGTGGACTTCTCTGGGTTGTGGGAACCTTGAGCTGTAAACATGGTTCGAACCGTAATTTCAAGACATTCAAAGCAGTCAGTGTCCTATACTGTAGCCAGATAAATTCCAGCCATATATGGGATAAGTGACTAATTTTCAACAGAAATCAAGGCCATTTGTATTACCCTCGATATCTGAAAATGTGGAAAACATGAGTTTATAGTGAAACTGAATTTGTAGTATGAGCCAAGTTATAAATACAAAGCTTGGTATCTTCAGGTTTAGCAACTTGGCTGGCAAGAATCCTTTGATACAAATGAAAAGGAAAAAAATATGGAACAAGAAAATGACTCCATTTTGGGTTTAGCTTCAAATTCAGCTTATGGTGAACTGCCACACTGTTACTGAATGTCCATGGTATGAAGTCCTAGATTCAGTGCATTCAGGGGAAAACATCTCTTTAACTTTGCTGAGGCCAGGATCTCATTCCAGGTTTTCACATTCTATTTGAAAAACACAGACACTTGCTCTGAACAAATATTCAGGCTGCTTTGGAGGAGTGGAGTGTACAAAGAACTGCAATGACCTTCGGAAATTATATAAGTGCCATTGATACTCATTTCACGGGCCTTGGACACAGAATTCTCACAGGTACTTTGTAGAATACAGCCTCTTTTTTTTCCTTCCCTAGCATTAACACACCAGCATCAAAATAACATATTACAATTGTCAAGGCCTTGCAGGTGATACATTTTTTAATGCAAGAGTAAATGAAAAACCTTACAACAATTCAAGAATATGAAACAACTTTGGAAGACATTGTTGAATAATACTTTGGGTACATCATTTAAAAACTATAGTAGCCAGTTGAGATCCGCTAAAACAGCAATCATTGCTGCATGAAAATGAAAATACATCTGTAAATGCAAAATTACTGAAAAGGTACATTTCTGTGTTATAAAATTAAATTCAACATCAACATCAATAGATGCAACTGTTAAAAAAGCAACGTTACATAAAACAAGTGAATCAAAGAAAAAAATATGCATCAGGAATGTTCAGATTAAAAATTAGAGAGTACATTAGGTTTTGACAAGTTTGGATAAAGAATCTGTATTAGGCCAGAAAAGAAGAAAGCCTTTCTCAATGTAAACACCATTTTCAGATTTTTATAGTCAATGTAAACATCTTCTGAGCTTAGCCTGAGTTTCCTGAATTCTGTCTCCCTCTACTTCGTGTTTACAACATCAGCTATATATTTATCCTGCAGAGATTTCTTGAGGCCCTAAAGGGGGTGGAGTTCCCACCCTGCTGTGAGAAGGCTCTGTGCATTTTCTATGTATAGTCACGTTTGACAGATGAACTACTGCACTGCTCCGGTATCAAACTGTCTGGTTCTGAAAGTGGGAGCTCTGTGCTGTTAACTCTGAATGTGCGCACAGATTTATCCCCTTCTGTAGTCTTGGACGTTACCACTAACTCACAGAAGAACAAGGACAAAAGCTACAACTGTGCTTAGAATTTACAGGCAATGATACCTTTTTAAATAAGTTTTATTATCAAGAATGGATTCACCAGGAAGGGATTAAGGAGCTATTATTTACCTTTCTCTACATCATTAATGTGCAGGATAGTGTGCAAATACCAAGTTGTCTGAGGGGGAAACTACTATGCTTACGCAAACCTTACTTTTCTGTACTTGATGCCCTGCAAGTGTAATCTGACCCTCACACTATTAGCAAGTAACATGCATAAATCTTTCCAAAACCTCTTAGATTCATACTGAATTGAGTAAACTATCAGACTGACTAGAAGTAACAATGTTCATGATAAGTGGATGGTAATTCTTATTTACATTGAGTATTCAATATCACTTTGTTCGTTGTGTCACTCTTCCTCTTGGATACTCCACTAGTAAGTTTTTCTTCTTATTTTTCACACCAAGGGATTATTATTTCTTTTTTTAATAAGAAACCTATGAACATATTCCCATATCATAGGCACATACATTAAAAAATATGCAAAATACCTGAAGCTTTTTAGGTCATATTAAAAATCTGAGATTTTTTTTTTTCCTTGTATACCTTCAATAACATCACAAGTAGTGGTAGTAAGCTACAGTACACAGATAACTAGTATGAAAAAATGCAAAGCATTATTACTTTATCCCAAGGAACAGATGAAGGTGAAGGGAACCATGCATTTTGTATTTAATATGCATTGAAATAGACTCTCTGTGCACTTGCTGCTCTCTGTGAAATTGAAGTGAGTTAAGATTTCAATACAGTTTATGTCCTGGTTTTAATTTTGTTTTTCAGTGTTGCTAGTCAAATCATCATGGCAGAGAAACTTTTACCCTGTACCTCGATAAGATGTTCGTATTAGATTTACGTTAGATTACTAACATGAATAACTCAGTAAACAGTAGTTGTAATTAAGCCCAGAAGCCTGAAAAGGCAGCGTATTGATCAAACAATCTTATCTGTTGAAGATGTCATTTTCTCCTGAGGATTCCCTGCATGTCCTTTAGGCTGTGGAACCCATTCAGGTGTATGAGCAGAAATCTCTCAATAATTCCTGGTGAGGCACATGCTAAAACAGAGAAGAGAAGCCCTTTAATCCTGGCTGAACATTAATTTCAAGACTAAAATGACCTGCTCTGAACACTGCTTTGGGTATTTCCAACAATTATTGTGTCTGTATAGGCAGCTTGTCCAAGTGAGGAGCTCAACAGAACTGTTCCTGCATGCTTCCACCACAGTCTTCAGGAAATTTCCCATGGCATGGTTTGTATACATATAGATACAGCACAAGGACAGTATTTACACTGTAAAGGATTGGAGATTTGGTCAGTGGAACTGAGGATGAAGGGCTGTAAAATGAGAGAAGTTACAGGGCTGTCCTATGAGTCTAAGCTCATTCAAACTATGCATTTATGTTCTGGCATCAGAAAAGAACTTGCCTACAGTTAAGCTTTTGCTGCCATAATTCCCTCAGCAGAGATGATTTCCTCTGAGGTGCCCTCATCGTGGAACAGAACATCATTGTTAAGACGTGTACAAATTTGAATCAAGATCTAGTTGTTTATCATAGCCCTTTTTGAAGGCATTTTATAACATTATTTATTTATGGCCAAGCAATCATTTTTTTTCCACTATGATAAATTCTTAGTTAATTTATTAGTTATTCCTGTTAGTCAACGTGATTATTTTAATCAAGGATTTGAACAGTGTCTCCTGATCTTCAGAGGAAGGGTTTCTTTATGAGTCTATTACTCTCCTTTGATGTTTGTAAGCATCTGTGTGTAGTTGTACATATTGCTTTTCATTCTCAGGGGTTTGTCCTCTCAGGAATATAATGTGAAGTCACGTAAATTACTGAGTTTTTGCAATAATATTCAAGTTCATTTGGTCAGGAAGTGAAAATAGGGAAGACTTTTGGCATTGTCAGAGCTTGACCTCTGTTTCATCTTCTCATGACTTTTCATAAATATACTGTAATATGTTTTTAAATTGTGGTTTTTCTGGCTACAGTACAGCCCATCCCATCTCTTTCTTTGAATTCTTCTTAGCACAGTTCCTAATGTCTTTGTTTCCAGCAAATATTGTATATTTGATGGCACATCCTTAGCAGTTTGTGTAGGGTACTTAGGAATGAGGAGAAGAGAGCAAAAAGAAAGTGAGGAGGCATAAAAAGACTCGGATAGTCATTACATTGACAGGGAAAATGAGGCCATACTAAATACAATGACAAGGATTTTTTTGTTGCATTTTACTTTTTTTTTTTTTTTTTAATTTGTTTTTGCTTTAGGCCAAGGAGTGTTTGAATTCACTTTTATTTCCAGTTGCTGCTTCGCCTTCTGGACAGAAGATGCTACTTTTTTATATGCAAGAAGTTTAATTTGCCACATAGCTGAAATTCTTTCCCAGTGAATATGTGAAATACTATACCCTGAATTTGCAATTAATATGACAAATGTCATCGGATTTGTTCTATTCCTTGCTAAAGGTGCTTCACCAGCAGAATCGTTCCAAGTCAACTTAGTGCTATTTTAAAGCTACGTAAAAGACATTCCAGAAGCTTTTTAAGTCTTGCCCTCATCTAAAACACCCTGACTTGTTACATTATCTTTGAGCCGACATGGGCACAACAGAAATCTCTTATGCTACTTTCCATTCCTATGATAGGTTAGCGCATTACCTAATCAAAACCACTAACATCTACATTGATCACTTGCAGACTTACCATGGCAGTTCACCTATTTAATAAGAGAAAAATGAGTGAAGTTCAGTAACGTTTCCTCAGTTGCCATAGAAACCATTCCATCTTATATAGAAAACTTGACTGCTTTTGGGCCCCTATCCTTTGATATGCCTTTCTTTTGATATGCCAAGTGGCTTTCTGAGAGTCCTTAATGTCCTCTTCGCCTATTGAAAGTGCAATCAAAATCAGGCAATGAGAACTTAAATGCTGTGACTTGAAGACAGGCAGTTTCTATCTTAGCTTCATTTACTTCAGTTTCAACCTGCTGCAACTAGATTCCTTTGAATGGTCTGCAGCAACGAAGAGGTAAACTGTGCACATAGAAATCAGAGCCCCAGTTCAGTGTGCTGAAATTAACTCATATGGTGGGACCTTACAGCATCAGATACTTTCCCTGGCTATCAAATGCACTTTTGAAGTTATGGGCAGCAGATTTTTGCATCGCATTAAGCAGTCTAGCTTTGGTCTAACCTCAGATGAAAAAAATGGCCTGTTTTCCAGGAAGGCAGAACTGACAAAGCACTGCCTGTGCACCTAAGCCTGTACAGCCAGAATCCCAGCTGACACAGTATTTTGAGTCATATGCTGACCTTACTATGAAAGAGAACTTCAGCTAGATGTCTATTGTGTTTTCAAATACAGAAGAATGGCTTTGTGTTCAATGGATTACTCCACTGATTAAGACAAGGAAGCAGATGCTGCAAGGGCATATAGAAGGAAAGAATTTAATTTTTCCCATTTTATCATAATTCAGAATCTATTCCAGGTACCAGTGCAATTAATACCTAAAGTAAAAACCCACAGATATATTAGGACCATGAGAATCTCTCAATAGACAGAGGTACTGATACCTATGTATAATGAAGCTCCCAGCACCTTCCGTGTCCCAAAAAGCAAATAGAAAGGATGGGGGAGGGAGGAGAATCATGAAGGGAAGTCTTTTTATTTTCTTCTTTTCACGTGAAGGTTTATAATTAAAGGGGAAAGTAAATTAATTACATGAATATTAAAAGGTTACTA
>JASSUY010016610.1:0-11355 GCA_032466535.1 Forpus xanthops | reverse complement strand
CCCTGCTCATGGCAGGGGTGTTGGAACTAGATGATCTTAAGGTCCTTTCCAACCCTAACTATTCTATGATTCTATGACTAAGTATCTTACTGGTAAAATATCTGGCTGAACTGACCAAGGCTATCACTTGAGGGGCATCAATGTTATAGCAAGACTCATTCATATAGCATCAACTACATCTGCATAAATTAGCCTCTGGTGTTACAAGATCGTTTTGGAACATCTGGGTTGTTTAGATACATGGTGCTACATAACTGGCCCTTAATACACATTCTGCTTGTGTCCCAGTATTCCAAACTCAATTTGATGCTGTAAAACCAGTAGGACTGCCCTGGCAACTATCACAGGATAAGATATCACAAAATACAGACTAGAAGTAGCCATGAAACAGGCACAGACAAAGCATATTCATAAAGCTAGCAGGCCTCTAAAATGTACAGGAAGACCCTCACCCTCTGGAAATCAAGTCCTAGCAGTAATTAAAACTCAAATGACTTCAAATAGACTTCAAGGATTTCAGCATGGTTTGGGGAGTGCCAATTTACCACAAGCCTAGGAAGTTGAGCAACTTTACAGCAAGTTGTGAAGAGGCTGATACTGTTTTGCATGACACAGTTCAAGAGCCAACCTTCACAGAATTACAAACATAAACCATGCTGCTGTGTCTGTAAGGGAATCATAGAATCATAAAATGGTTTGGGTTGGAAGGGGCCTTAAAGGTTCCAACCCCTTTCCCGCAGTCAGGGATGCATTCCACTGGACTATTTGAATCAGTAAATCATGGAAAGTCCAAAACAGCAGGACTGGCAAAACTGAGTCCTGGCTCTCACAAACTAAAGACTGTTAAAACTTCAGTATTTTGCCTAAAAGTCTCTTCGTCATCCTGAGCACAGAGTTCATAAATGACGATATTAACCCTGTTTCCTTGTAGCTATACCAAAGTTAGTATGGAAGAAGATTACACACTTTAAAAAGAACAATATTTGAAGCACCAGCTTCTTCAAAAACATCAGTTATGCAACAGCCAGCACAGTCAACATGACATACATACAAGGTTTATTTTTAATGGAAGATATATCATTACTTACAAAATACTACCAGCAAAAAAAATCCTATGGAAGTTGCTGAAGAACAATGGAGAAGGTTCTGTTTACCACCAAATGTACAATTCAATTTAAAAAGTAACTCACCTAAACTGACACCTTGCAGTTTTCCTAAGTACATTTTGCATTCTCTGTAGTTCGGCTGCTACCTGCGCTATACCATTGTGTAGTGCAAAGAAAAGAAGAGTATTTTCCCCTTACCTCTCTGCCAGAATTTGCTGGAATCTGCCCTTGAGTTTCTCTCAACTTGCGAGCATTTTGAAGTTCTGTTTGAAGTTCTGAAGCTAATTCCTTCAAAGAAGTGGTAGTACTCCATTAGTTCAACCATTTAAAACTTAGAGAAAACTTGTATCTGAGTTAACAACTCATTCTATTTCTTAGTGTTTTGTTTTGTTTTTTTTTTTTAAACTGCAATGAAACAAAATACCGAAGAAAATGTCTCAATATATTTCACACAATTCTTTACTGGAGATAAAATAAAAAATAATGTTCAGAATAGAGGCATTTAAAGTACAGAAACATACATTGTCATAAAAATACCCACCAAAATTGTGCTTCAACATTATTCAGTTATACTAACAAATGCTTTGTATAGCTAAGCTTAGGTGTATAGGAAGCAAAACAAGGAAGCCTGAACATATCAATTCGATAACCTTTCCAGGTTATGCTACATATTCCTTTGTAATGAGTCTAAGGAAATATCCCTCAGACATTTTTGCTATGCAGTTTCATATCTCGACCCCACATGCCCAACTTTGGAACTTAAAACCTTACTTTGGGCACTAAAATGGACAAGAGATAGAAAACAAGAAGTGTTTACAGTCTTGTGTAAATTGTTTTCCATCCATTTATCAAGTAAATAAAATCATTTTAGAATACCTTGGTTTGCTAAGAACTGCTAAGTCACAGTTTACTGTAAGTCTATACAAAATACAACCATTTATACTTTGACCACCATCAGTTTCATTGATTGGACTCCAACAATCAAGCCAATACTTGCTGCCCCAAAATTAAATGATTTGATCAAGCAGCAAGTCAGTAATAAAAACGGATTCAGAATTCATTTGTCCCACATGGTCAATTGTAATCTCTGACCACCAGGACATGCTGTTACATCACCATCTGTTCTGGTATATGTGGATGAACTTGTTTAAGCAAGCTGCATTTTCAACTTGGCCAAATAAAGCCCATGAAAAAACAACAAGGCAAAGACTAGTTAATTTATTATGTATGCTATGATTGGTGTTTGTGAGGTTTTGTTTGGGTTTTTGTTTGCTTTTTTTTTTTTTTTTACATAGGCTAATTCAGAGCGCATATGTTGAAAAACTGCATATATAGAATTAACAATATTATTAAGTACTGGTCTCACTGCAGAGCTGGATGCAATAGCCTTTGCATTTCCTTCCAGTCTTTTGCATTTCCATCAGAATTGCTAACTATATTTATACAGCAGATCTACAGACCACAAACATCTACTTGTGACAAAGTTGATGAAAGAACAAAAGCTCCAGACACTGTCTATGCTTTGTAGTTTTCACCTGCTACCTGCTTAATCCATTAAATACTGTAACAAAGGCACAGATCAACTGGGTTTGGTTATGCTGCCTAGCCCACAAAACCTGGCGACCTGAACCTCTATTCTAGTCCAAGAACCATTGCATTTAAAACACAAGTTACAGTAAAAGCAGCACCTTCTAGTCCTAATTGATAAATTTTGCAGGACTTTACTTGCTTGAATACTTTCATTTTTAAACAACTAAATCACTATGAGCTTTCAAGAAAAACTGCAGTAAATCATGACAATTTTTCATAGGCATTACCATGTCTCCCATGAGTTCCGCTTTCACAATCCTTGCTCCCAGTTTGTTCATCTCCTCTTCAGTAAGGATCCGAGGTGGCTCATCATTTGATGTGTTTCTGTAAAACACCAGCAGCACTAAACCCATAGAAAAAGAGTCATATTTACCTGTGTAGTCAAATATTATATGCCTACTGTACTGGTTTATAAGCCCCATCCCTGCAAGTCCAGGTTGGATGGGGCTTTGAGCAACCTGGTCTAGCAAAGGTGTCCCTGCCCATGGCTCCAAGCCCTGTCCAACTTAGCCTTGAACACTTCCAGACATCAACCTTCCTATATACTTCAACCAACAACATTTACTTACCCAGATTTCCTAAGCAACTAAATCTAAATCCCAACCATCCTAACTCTAAAACACTTCTGCACATGCCTACCTATTGCTAGAAAGATCTAAAAGAAAACTTTCACAGTAATAACCCCACTACTCATATCACTGGAAGAAAAAGCAAGCTGGTAACACGTGAAATCACATGGTCTTGAGTAGACAAAAGCTCAGTTCCCTACCACTTATTTTCCTGACAACCCCTCCTTACTACTCTTGGTTGCATTTTCTATCACTCACTAGTTTGCATTTTCCTTCCCACTCCTATTCATCTTCCTCTTTTCCACAGAAATGCACTTTTGTAGTCAATACCTTCTACTATTTTTCATGTGCTCCTACCTTAGCATATGAGTTCGTATCACAGGTGGCAAACCTACCCTGCTGTGTTAATTATTTCAGGTTATTATAGTCAGCATTTTCTAACATTTCAAGTTTGATTTTATAAATTCAGCAACAGTTAAGATATCAGTTTGCAGGCTTTTTACCTAAGAGATTAATTTACTGCAGTGTGAACTGAAAGAAGCAGAAAATAACTAATCATTAGCAATTCTCAGATATGCTGAGACAAGTCAAGTAGGGGTCCATCACTTCTGCAGTGGTACTGCCTCAGCTGGAAGGCTAGCCTCTTCCTAACTAAAAAGATCTCATTTAATCAGACCTAATACTGTCAGAAAGAAGACAGAGTTTCTGGTACACTTTGCCATGAAAAATACATCAAAGACAAGTAAAGATGTTTGTTAAATACCTAGAATCTGATGCTTTAGTGTCAGATAATGTTTGTTTCTTCCCAGAGATATCACTTGGGTACTCCTGATGCAACTTCTCTTTTACATTACTTGGAGTTCTTTCCCTATTATTGTCATGAACTTGTTCCTTAGTACCTGATGATTTTTGACCAGACATCAATTTCTCATTGTTATCTTCTCTGTGTGTTTTATTCTACAGTGCAGTATCCTCACTAGGTTTTAGGAAACGGCTACTCAAAGAGCTATCAACTGTCAGTTTGGAAGAGGACTGCTGTAACTTGTGGACTCTAGGTGAAGATGATAAATCATCTTCAGAGGGTTTCAGAAATCTGTGTTTCATGTTGCTTAGAGATGAACACTTTCCCTGACTTCGTTTTTCATGGGAATATTGTTCTGCTTTGGAGCCTCTCAATACTGAGTCTGTGCTACTGTGTCCATGTTCTTGGTCTCCTCTTGGCGTATCTCTTCTGTGATCTTTTTCTTCTTTCGCCCATCCCTTGCCAAACTTCTCCCTAGTATAGCCCCCCAATGTGTTCCTGTTCCTGCCATCTTCATCTTGTGTCTCCTTTTTCATATACCGTTCTTTCTTCTCTTTCTCCCTTTCTGAATAGTAAGGTTTCTTCCATCTTCCACTTCCACAGTAATTTTCCTTTCTCGATGCAACTTTTTCAGCTTCATCTAACCGTGACTGAAATATCTCCATTGACTGCAAGAAAGAATAAAAGAACAGTCACACTGCTTTTCAGATCATGTGGTGTTGTGAAGCTTCTTACAAAGTATTACAAGTAAGGCACCATTCTGTGAAAACAAATCACAGTGCAATGGACAAGGCATGGAGTGGAAAGGCAGACCAGCACAAAAAAGGGAATTTAGAGCCTCATGTCTAAGATATTCTGCTGGGAAGGCTTTCTGATTGGACTACTTCTAACCTCCATCCCATGGGTCTAACACAGAGTGCTAAACCCTTCCTGAGAACAGGGACCAGGGCCTCAGTATGTCTCCTCCTGGCAGGCTGGAAACTCGGGGCTTGAGCAAGGGAGAAAGGCTTCCTCTTTCTTACTCATAAACTTTGCACTTATGTTCACCAGATGCTCAGTTTCTATAGAAGCAATGGATATTCCCACTAAACCATTTCCAATCACGTTTAACTGTTAAGAATACAGGAGAGTGAGTGCAAAATCTTTGGGTTCAGTCTTTGAACAACTGTCTCTGGCTTTCTGGATAAATATTCTATCCATTAGGCAATTATGCAAAATAAGGACTGTTCCACTTCCCTCTCTTGAGCTGAAAATATACCAATTGATTTTTTTCCCCTCAAGACATTACAAACTTAAGCAAGCCAGACAGGGATCACTTTTGATCACTGTCCTGCACTTCAGCAGCCAGAGTAGTTCACACTGTTTGAACTCTAGCTTCTTGAGAAAGATCAGTAACATTAAAATTCTTTACAAGCACTGGTATTGAATAATTTCTACCAGCACTGACTATGCGAGGTTCATCACTCAGGAGTGACTACACTTCAGTTTGAAGACAATAGGATGGAGCCATAGGGTCTTACCCAGGATTTCCACAATCAACCTAGCCTTATAGAAAAGCTCACAGAAAACTCAAATGTAACACTATAGCCAAAATTCAACACACCTTCAATGGATGCTTTAAAAAACAATAATATAATATGTAGGAGGGGCAAGTTTGAAAAATTAATATTGTTATTGCAGACTGCCTTATTAAAAATAAATTTTGAAGATTTTTAAGCCCTTCAGAAGCAAGCAGCTTTTTCTGTATATCTGGACTGAGCAGAACACAACTGGCCAGAAGATTCATATTTAGTAAAATTTGACACAGCTCTCCAAAATATCCAGGCATTACTGCTATCCTCAATGTGCATTATTATCTGGTAGGTGCACAAGAACAAAATATGTTTTCTAGTATATATAATAATTTTGGAAGTATGCAGGTACTTTGTAATTGGGATCATCTGAACCTCCTGTAGAAGATATGATTTTAAATCTGGTGTAGGAACCCATACATTAAAAAATATTTAACGAAAAAAGATAAAAAAGTATAGGCAGCTTTAAACTCTTCATCAGAGACAAAGCTTCAGAGGCTCTTTTATCCTCCTCCTTTCCATATGTCTTATACTACATGTTAAGTATTTGTGCCTTTAGATGAAAGTAACTTTTATTAGTATGAAGAAGACTTAGCTGAAGATTCTTACCCCATATCTCTCAGCTACAATTTCCTCAACATTTCGTTTCTCTCTCTCAGCCTGCTCCTTCATCCTTTGGTATGATTTTTGTAACCAACTTAATCCAGCGTCTTCTACCACTGTAACTAAAGTAGAAAACAATGAGAGGTCATCATTTTATATTGCCATAGTTACTCCTATTTAACTTTTCTCTGTACAAAACATTAAGCCTTAACGTAAAAATTGAAGGGGCGGAAAAGAAAAATAGAAAGAATATAGTAATACAATTACATGTTTTCATAAGTTAATGCCAGATTTACTTCAGTAACACACTGATTTAATTTAAGTTTATGCTGGATAGACCTCAGTAGTTCCCTGATTTAATTTAAGCTTCTTCATTTTATCACAGAATACAACAATTTCCAAGACAGGAGTGGGATATGAGAATTTCTGGGGGCTTTTTTATGAAAGAACCTTCTTACTGTTTCCACTTCCTCTATCCATTCTTTGGCATACCCCTTACTTACAAACATGTGCATTCCTCTTCTCAGAAAACCTGAGTAACACATTGCTTTCCATTTGAGAAACTAGCAGAGGTCTTAACATTCAGAATATATACTCACTCCTACCTGTCGCCTCTTACACATCACTGATCTCTGTGACTCCTAGAAGTGGGCATGAGGCTAATAGTTTGCAGGACAGCCTATTGACAAGAAAAGGCTTCCAAAAAGAGAAAATCCAGGGACCCCACTGTTCCCTGTTGACAGAACACAAGCACCCTTCTTATCACATACTAAACATTTCATGGCATTATAGAAAATATTTTTCTAACTGCTCTTGCTGGTCACAGGCAGAATAGCCCTAGGGCAAGGAAAAAAGTGAAAAGGTTACAGAAATTACATTTTTCACAAACTGAATCTGTAATGTACTTCATTTTAATGTGACTTCTGTGGATGAATATTTTAAAATTATAATTTGTGTAATGGAATGAAAGGAACCAAATGAGACGACAATTTATCTTGTCTTGGTTAAATCATACTTTCCTTTAATTAGTTCAAAATGGAGAGTTTCTGTAAAGACGTTGAAGGTCAAACCACTCAAGATTAAAATGCAGTGAAAAGTAATTCTGCAAAACGGCATACTATGATATTAACCCAACATTCACTTCAGAATTTTCATCTAGATTTATTACACATTATTATAATTTCTTTGCATAAAGATTAGTAGTAGCTTGTTAGCAACACAGAGACTGGAGATAAATTTAATATTCAGACTAAAAGTTGCTGTTTACCTTTCTGAACTGAAGTTGCATCAACCTTCGCTGGTGGCAAACCTGTACCACCATCTTTCCAATAAGGATTGAGCTCTCTCTCAGACAGCATGGCCTAAACAGAAATAATTTTAATGTGTGTACAGCATGTGGTTCATATTTTCAGAATATTTGATAAATATTTGTAAGAGACAGTGTGGGAACAGTACAGCTTACTCACATCTTCTGCTATCTGAATTCAGTAGAAATAAACCTAATTCTCTATCCTGAGCCAAAGTTCTCAAACATGTGCTTAGTTGGCATCCTTAATACACAGAAGTAGTTTTATGGTTTGACTGCATTGCTAGTGTAGCACTTCCATCTGAAGCACCACTGTTAACGGGGTCTCTTAGTTTTACCTCAGTTCCAGCTTTTCACCCTCAAACAGATTTGCTTATTGTGATCCTGTCAAGTGACTTCTCTGGAACCAGGCAAGGAAGTCCACCGAAGAAAAGGCAGTGGATTATAATTAGGCATTCTAGAACTAAATTCTGAATTTGTCTATGGTCTATGTTCACTTCCTCACCACCACTGGCATGCTGTATGCGTTTGTTCTCCACATTGTTCTGGGTATTAAAAAAAAAAAGACATTCTGATGAAGAAAGCACTAAAGTATAAACCTGCATGAAGAATAAGTAGTTGGGTGGGAGCGTCTATAAAAATCATATTCTTCCAGGAAGTCATTAACCATATAATACATGCTGACATTTTTGTAATTTAAGATCTCCATATTTCTTCATCTTCAACAATTCAGAAAAAGTGCTCAGCAAAAACTTATGTGGGAAAAAAACACAGACTAATCCATTCTCAAAAGACAACAGTGCTGTATACTGTACAAAAACAGCACACCAAGTCAATCTGGTTCCTAGCCACAACACAACTAATTGGAAAATCTAAGAGTAACAAATGGCCTACAAGATGTAAGAACAAGTAACTATTAGACAGTGATCAGCAACTATGTTTTCCATCAGACTGCATTGCATTTAAAGATCTGAATAAGCAAATGAAGCAGCCAGCAACTGTATGTAAACAGAACTAATTTAGTGACAGCAACCACTTCCCCATCCAGATCCTGATCTCCCCACATGTTCAGGCACAACTGCAGCATGAAAGGTACAAAGACTGTTATGAATTCTTTCTTCAGGAAAAACAAACAAGCTGTAGCACCCTACACTTTAACACATTAACTTAGGTAAGCTTTACGACACAAAAAAATGGTGTTCCTTCTACACACAACATGGAGTTAAGGCCAGACCAACAGTCTGCTACTATTATTAAGTAAAAACATCCTAAGAGCCCTTCAAATATTACAGAACTTAGTAACAAAACCATCTTTCTCCTGACCCAGAAGACAGTTCAAAGGCTTTTCTCCACAAGATAAGCCTGCTGTATGAACCCCTCCCATCCCAAACAGAACAAGTAACTCACCAATTCCATTAAAAATCAGTATCACACAATGCATCAGGCATTTGTTCAAAAACTATACAAAGACTTATATATTTGAACCAACTCATTCGTTCATTCATCACATAAAATTTAGTAAGATGAAGAAAAAAGCTGCCCTATTAATTCTTCCTACCTGCTCAAGCTCTTGAGTTTTCTGCCGTTCCAAGATCTTTTCTTTGTGCCGTTCACCTCTGACAGCTGCTGATGAAGTGGTTTTCAACAACATGAAGTCTAAATTCATCCATTCTTCTCTCTTTAAAATAAACACCAAGAATCAGTGTTCATGCTGCTAACAACAGCATAGCTTTGGTACAAATCAAACCAGTGCAACTACTGACAAACGTTACTTAAAGTAAACAGCATAGGTTTTATAAACATATACTAAATACTTCAATGAAAAGTAAACATGATTTTAGGAAGCCAAGTCTTTCATTTTTTAATATTCACTTACACAAATTTCATAAATGTCTTTCTGTAATTTGAAATACATCTTCACAATGAATCTAAGATACCAGTAAACAAGCAAACCATACAAAAGCTTACTATTTGCTTAAACAATGTACATCTAGATCAATTCCTTTTCATCTCGCTAATTCTGAGTTTGTGACCTCTTCCATCCCTTCTAGCATATACAAAATCTACAATCAGTATCTGAGCACAGTTCATACCTCAAGTATCCAGGCACTAACTGCACCCTCAAATTAAACAATTACACATCTAAATTCTGTGAACTGTACCCATAATAACGGGTACAAAACTGTGCTTACAAAACCAATGATATTTTAAAAATGAGGACCACGCTCTGAAGAAAAGCAACATACAAAAAGCCTAGATATTCCTACTACCTTTACGCACACAAAACTTGAAGCCTCAAAAGAAAGCAGTGACATACACATTATAAACAGCTACTCTGCAAAAATAAGTATTTGGAACAATTCAGTGGATAGTAAAGCAATCAAAATGGCAAGAACGCATGTTTTTTGAAATATGTCCTTGCAGAAGACTCCTTGTATCTTCATAGGAATTCAAATCTGAGTTGTCAATCCAAACAGATGCTATACGTCACACTTTTTCTGTTATTTAAAAATTGTATTAGGCAACACATCAGAGAGTTTCAGATATGAAACACAACATTCCCCTTCTCAGATATCCTCTGAGAAGGAACTGAAAAATAATCTATCTTCAAGTGATTCAACAGTGTCTATGCCCACGTGAGTAAGCAAGGTGGATCAACAGAAGTGGATGTGCATGGACCTCTTGAGGTCATCTGGCCAAATTTCCCTGCTCAAGCAGGGCCACCTAGAGGCAGCTGCCCAGCACCATGACCAGACAGCCTGTAAATATATCCAGGGCTGAAGATTCTACAAGCTGTCCTGGTAATCTGTGCAAGTGCCTGGTCACCTTCACAATAAAAAACTGCTTCCTGATGTCCAGAAAGAAACTCCTGCCTATTGCCTCTGGTCCTGTCATTAGGCACCAATGAAAAGAATCTGGCTGTGACTTCTATACAGGCCTCAGATCTGCAGTTGGGAGGATGGGGAGTGGAGTGTCCGTGTCTCTCTCTCTCGCTTTATTTTAAGCAATCATTCTGGTCTAGTCTGAGACTGGTCCTGTGGATCATCTTGGGTGCACTATGAGAACGTATCTTCTAATTCAGTTTAATCCAACAAAAAATGGATTTATATGCACCAAGACTTCTTCATAACGTGAGCCAAAATATAAAAAGGAGGAATGACCAGGATACTTCTCTCAAAAGCAAAACTCTTTATCCAAAAATAGAAAAGAACAAGGCACACTTTAAATGCTTGGATAAAATTGTTTTTGCACTATAAATTATCATGACATATAGAAGGATCTCTATTTCATTACTTTATACTTTTCCAAGAAGATAGATATGATTCAGAGATCCTTTTTATTTTTTCAACAAGTTGCAAAAATTCAGAATCAGAAACAGGGACTTTTTTCACAAGTGGAATTGGACACTAAATTAAAAATCATAATTTCCACACAACTGAAGTCATGATATGTGACTACACTTATGTTACTAAAATTACAGCACTTCATTTCAGAATGACTCAATGGGCATAGGATTTACCTAGGATGATCAAAAGAAGCACTGATTCCATCAACATTGTTGCTGAAAGTTCTACACCTCCCTTCCTTGTATCTGTTTAAGCATCACAGAAGCAAACAAATTGTTCAACTGTAGAATAGCCACTGAAATTTTGCAGGAAAAAAAACCAAAATGCTAGTCAAGGACTTTAAGTGGACCTCATCAAGAAAATCAAGCTCAGTTGCTAGAGCCTTGCCGTGGTTTGAGGCCCCTCAAACAGTTCTGCTCACTCCCCCCTCTTTCTTCCCCAGTCCCAGGGAAATGGGAAGG